>JBBPUD010000213.1:0-38391 GCA_038094475.1 Phylloporus aff. rhodophaeus | reverse complement strand
CGCATGGTGTTTGGAGATGCACTCCGGACTTGACCATGGAGGCCAGAGATGTTCTGCAGTCGTTTTTTTGGTCGACCATGCGGCATTGCAATTGTTGGAGGAAAGTAAGTCACTTTTTTTGCAACGCCGAGAATAACATTCAGCCTCCATTCTTTCAGGACATTTCTCACTCAGCGAAAGGTATCATTTCCGCATTTTTCAGTATTTTAATGCTTTTTTTCGGGGGTCCGGCCAAATTTTTAACATACCAGGGGTGTCACAGGTTCATTTTGGAACAATCCACTCGTAGAATCATGTCACATGGACCTTAAATATGTAGTCTATATGCTTTTTAGCTAGTACAAACAAATGTGGCAGCCAGGAAAAGTCGCTCATTGGATTAGATGTGTTTGCTTGTCCTCGACTGTACGTTAGCCGAGCGCCCACCAAACCCAACGTTATCGATCTCCTTTGTGGCTACAGAACAAGATGAGACATAACCAGGTAACATTTTCTGGCAATCTATTCGACTGAACCAGCGCATCTCTAGGAATATGACTGTATACAGAGTTCAGTTGGGTCTATTCGTCCATATTGCAAGCAACCAAGGAAAGTAAACGGCGACATAAATAAATGAAAAAAAAAAAAAAAGTCTTTCCAGGACAGCAAATGCCAGAAATCAGTGCACAACGTCTAACACAATTGCCACATCTTGACATAGTCGCTAAATGAACAATAAGCATCTGTAAAAGGGGATGCACCTCACACTCACATTCGAAACGCGCGATTGTTGGCACTGGACGGCCACGTCGCGCTCCACGTGCTCTGTGTAGACGCGAAATCGCGCATAGCGGCTGCATGTTTTATGTAAGGTGAGCAACTACCAACTCGGACGAGACGCGGACGCACTTGCAGAACCATCGTACCATGGTTTCCCACCAACGCCATCTGGGAACCACCCCGAAGTTCCCCCAGCCGCGAGGTCAATGATCAGGTAAAACTCTATCAGAAACGTTGAACCGGGCACGGACCCAAGGCTGAGAACGCACGTTGATCAAATGGGGCAGCCGCCGTACCCCCATACGCTGTCGACCACGGGTCCTGGATCTCAATATACTTGCCCGAAGAGGTGTTCATCGCGACGGACGGAAAACCGCCGACGTTGAAAAAGTATGAGTCCGTGTTCTTGGTTGAGATGTCGAGGTTGATCATCGCCTGCAGACGGTTGTCGGTGTAGAAGCGCATCCAGCTGTCGGTCCATTCCATCCCGTAGATGTGAAAGTCGCTCGCAAAGTTACCGCGCTTGGTGTTCACCCAGCCGTAGAGGCTCTTGAGAAGGGTGTATATGGTGCTTGAACCTGCGCGTTGTTGCGTTTAGTGTGACAGGGTGCAAACATGATTGCTTACCGACAGTGACAGGAGTCCCCGAGGGAAAGGGACCGTAGTTGAGGGTCGAGCGTACATAGTTGGACCCCTGGGCGGCATACGAGGGCAGATTACCCCTCGCCTCGATAATCTGGCAAAATGTGAGAGGATCATCAGCAGAAACGGGGGTCGACGTACGTCGATCTCGCCGCTCGCGGGCCATGCGCCGTAGACACCGGTGCCTTGCGCGGTCGAGGTGTCGTTTCCCTCGGGTAGCATCCATATCGCAGGCCACAGCCAGTCGCCTTGGGGAAGCTTGGCACGGACTTCGACCTTGCCGTATCTGATGGTCTTCTTACCCCGTGTATTGATGCGACCGCTCATGACAGGGTTGATGACGGTACCAGCCTGCGCAGAGGAGACGGCTGTACATGCATTAGTGGCACCCCCAGACGACGATGTGGTCGAATTGGTGGAGGTGGTCGAGTTTGAGGGTGTGGTCGAGTTGGTGGAGGTGGTTGAGTTAAAGCCGTTGGTAGTAGTCGTGTTATTGGTAGTCGTGGTGTTATCTTGCCTTTTTAGGATTGCCCACGCTCCCTGGTCCAACTTGCCTGTGCCTAATGAACACGCCCGGACTGCTCGGTTACTGGCCAGCTCAGTTCGATGGTCACATACCGTTATTACTTGCGGTGCAGCCGTCAAGGGTGTATGTTGCACCGTCCATAACGGAGCCATAACCGCCGGAGATGGTGTCGCTGGTGAGTGTTGGCATGATGAAGAGTTGTCCGTTTGAGAGATACACATTGTTCGGTGAATTCGTTGTCATCTCAAACTCGCCGTTCCTGAGGCATGTAGATCACTGTGTGCATGATTGGTGTTTGGACTCACCCGTAACCACCCAGCTCGACGTCATACGACCAGGAGTTGGTGTCGAGGCTGCTACCACTGAACCGCTCATCGAGGACGACACAGAGCTGGCTGTTTTGGAGAAGATGCACAGACTTGTACCCGCGAAAGATGAGCAGACCTGCGATGCCGATGCCAATGATCAAGAGCGCAAACGTGACCCATTTGCTGGCACGTTCGAGGACGGTGGGCTTGAGTGCGAGCCAGGGCTTGTCCTCGTCCTTGAGTTTCTCACGCAAACGCGTGGAGACCATCGTCTTTTTCGGGATCGGTGGCAGCGGAAGTGCTGTTGTCGAGTTTGCGTTCGATGGCGCATTGAAGAGGATGGGGTTCGTCGGTGGCGACCACGTGCTGGAAGGGCGGGATGCGGGGGAGAGGAAGGGGCTGCGGAAGGTGACCGTTGTCGCAGAGCTGTTTCTTGGCATGGTAGGCGATCCGACATCTGACATTGCGGCAGCAGCTGACGAGCGGTACAGGGTGGTGTTTGAGAGCGACCCAGCCGAGGAGCGATAGGGTGCATTTCCCTGCGGATCTGACAGAAACGGGGGGTGAGGCATGGGCAACCCCTGCTCACCGATGCGCGGAGAGCGTGCTGGCGAGCGCGACACCATGCGGATGGACTCGACGCTGCCCTTGCGAGACACCGCGTCGGGGGGCGTGTACGCCGAGGGCGGGTGGCGGTGGGTGTCGTACAGGCTGGCTGGTGACCATGTGCCGTCGTCGTGCTCCGCGCTGAGGGCGAGCTGTGAGCGTCGTCGGTGGTTGCGGGGTGTCTTGCGCACGGACCGACGAGGTGGGCTCTCGCGATCTGAGTCGGAGGTGTCTGTCGGTGTCTCGTCGAGGAAGAAGGGACGGGGAGGTGAGAGGTCCTGCATCGTGTGCTCAGACGGGGTGGGGAGGGGATGATATTTTATAGGGCTATACGATCGGGCCGATCGGATCGCTGGGGATATAAAACACCTCTCCGTCGCACCTCTCCACGGCATGGACTACGACCGATACGACGCGACCCTCCACTGGATATTCAAGCAGACGCAGGGCGACGCTTGGTTCAGACCGAACGAGGACGCCGTTCCACCCGGTGTCTGTCTCCGGACACACGATGGCTCCTTCCGCGTATTCCCCTACGAACTCGCCGCGCTCGAGCCATTTGAGGCTGCCGTCGCCGCCCTCAACCCCCTCGTCGCCGTCAAGGTCAGGAGCGCCGCCGTTCATGCCGCCCTCGCCGAGTGTCTCGCCGACGACAGGGCGGACTGTGTCTATGTCGACGCAAACACGCGCATCCAGGTCATGGACACCATGGTCCTCCTCCCACAGGCCGACAAGGAGCAGAACGCCGCCTTCATCGTCCGTGTCCTCTCTTTCTCTCTCTCTCCCCGCGCCTCACCCCCTGCAGCGTGACGAACGCGTGCTCGTCGTCTGGTCCGACTCGCTCGACACCATCATCCCAATCGCACGCGACTTTGAGGACCGTCTCATCCGTCTCCTCTGGAGGAACCGTCCACTGCTTACCTCGTCCATTCTATCCTCTCCTTCTGCACCACCCTCGCTTTCGGGACATTCCCACTTTGGCACGCCACAACCCCAAGAGAAGATCGAATCAGCATGCCCAAGTCCCACTCCACAGAGATTCCGTCGCACGTGGTATGGGCGCAAGGTACTCATGTCTCCCTCAGAGTGCGAAAAGGCCGACCAAGAACCACCTCGCCGCACCACGCTCCTCTACGCCCCATTTTACAATGGCTTGGCTGCCGGGCTGGCTGCAGGTATGATCATTTCCCTGATCTGTAAAGAGATACCTACCCCGGTGACAGTCTTTGTCGGAAACGGTATCAAGATCCTCTTGTCAGAGTATATTCTCGATCAAGACTACACTCATTTCGTCCTTCTCGTCCTCGTCCCACCACTCTTTGCCATATCACTGGTGCGTCTATCCACTCATGCATGCGCATCCTCACCCTTTCCCAGTTCTTTACCCTCCAACTCGTTCAGAACATCACCATGATGGTCGGTCCCATTGCACATTATTTCGAGAACTCGCGGTATTACTCCGCGGTTCCGCCCAAACCAAACAAGGAAGTAGATACCGCACTTCCTCACATCACAATCCAGATGCCTGTCTACAAAGAAGGTCTGAACGCGGTCCTGTGCGTATCACCTAATTCATCCGATCACCTATCACCCATCAACCAAACTTAGGGCCCCTTCGATAGAATCACTCAAACGTGCAATGCAAACCTATGCCCGACAGGGCGGAACATCATCCATTTTCGTCAATGACGACGGCTTACGCTTACTTCCCCCTACAGAAGCGTCCGCTCGTTTGTCTTTCTATGCCACCCACAACATTGGCTGGGTCGCTCGACCAGCGCATACATACAATGCCAAGTCCAATTCACAGGGTATGTGCTCGTGCAGAGGTGTACTCAGTTTTTGGCACAGTCGTTTGCAGGATTCAAACGCGCGGGTCGCTTCAAGAAGGCTTCCAATATGAACTACGCCCTTGACCTCAGCTTACGCATGGAACGCATTCTCGAGCAACTCCAATCAGAGACATCCTCCTCAAACCTCCGCGGTTCGGTCTCCACTTCTGGTTTAGATGGTTACGCAACAGGCTCCACTCAGGGCACATTTGGCTTACAGTACGACGGCCGCGCGGGAAATGACCAAAGCGTTATCTCCCCCTACGTACCCCCTTCAAGCGGTGCTGGCACCCCGACCAGACCCGGAACTCCGAGAGCTTCCACTTCTGTTCACCCCGGCAGCTCTCCAGTCCCGATGACACCCTCGTTCCCTGCCATCGAGGACTTGGAGGAACGTGCACTGCAGATGGCAATGGAAGAAGGTCGGCTTCTCTCTTTCTGTCGTACAATGGCACTTATTGGATTCGCACGATTACTAGTATTCCAGGAATCTGGCGGCCTTTATCGCCCGTGGGCAGCGAATTCCCGTTCACTCCGCATCGGTTCCATTGTCTTACTCGTTGATGCTGATACGGTCGTACCGGAGGATTCTTTCCGAGACGCGGCACGCGAATTTGCAGAACCCTCGAGTCAAGAACTGGCAGTACTCCAGCACGAGAGTGGTCTGTTCTACCCTCGTGGCTTCCACCTGGTGTGCTTACATCCGGTTTAGACGTTATGCAGGTTGCCCACCACTATTTCGAGAATGGAATTGCGTATTTCACCCGTCGCATCAACAAGTGTATCTCGATGGCCTGTGCCAATGGTGAAGTTGCCCCGTTCGTCGGCCATAATGCCTTCCTACGTTGGCAAGCACTCCAAGATGCCGCTTTCGTCGACTCCGCGGACGGTAAACAAAAGATATGGTCGGAATCTAATGTAAGTGAGGACTTTGATATGGCGCTCAGATTACAAATGCGTGGCTACATTATCCGGTGCGTTGACTTCAGTCCTGTATCTGGAAATCGCAGTGCTATCAATACCTCCAGATGGGCGTCCTACTCTAACGGTGCCTTCAAAGAAGGCGTCTCGCTTACCGTAGATGATGAACTCAACCGGTGGCAAAAGTATGCCTATGGATGCAGCGAGTAAGTATACTGCTGATTCCATATCCGTTGGGTAAATATCTTTTCACAAGGCTGTTGTTCAATCCGTTCGCGCAATGGTGGCGTAAAGGACCCATTAATCACCAGATCCACAAATTCATGTGGTCGAGCGCTCCGACGCATTACAAACTTTCCATGCTGGCTTGTGCGTTGACCATTTCCTTTGCGAGCCTAACCTCACCTGATATTTTCCCAAGATATGTTTTCGTACTGTTCGTCGTGTTTCATTTAGACACTGCTCTCCCACTGACAGGCGATATCCGACCATATCAACAGATGGAATATCCGTCTCGCTTACGCTTTCATTTCTAAACTATTTTCTGCTCGGGTTTCAGTTCCCTGTCGACGGTTATTACATGCACAGCTTTGAGATCTGGCTGGCGACGACCTTTGTATTTTTCGGTCTTGGGAACCTGGGCTACACACTCCTGCAATACCGGCTAGGGCAGAAGAGTATCGCATGGGCCTTTTTGGAAAACTTGATGTGGATTCCTTTCTTGTGAGTGGTTAACTCGGGTTCTTGTCTAGGAATTCACCCGATCCCAGTTTCTTTTTCTTTGGTGGGCTTGGTATCCCACTTTCACTGGCCATGTTGGCCCATCTCTTTTCGTATAATATCACCTGGAGTGCTACAAAAAAGGAAGTCGAGCGATCTAATTTCTTCAAGGAAGTACCGAGGATATTGAAGCGGTGAGTCCATGCGTCTGGCACACGCTCCTGGCACTTCTTAGCTCCAACGCCCCTGTCGCGCTTCACGGAGCTTGCCATATTCACGATTCCATTACCTGTATGATCTGGACTGATATCCGATCGCATACCTGCAGGTTTTGGTTTTCTTTCCTCGTGTCCCTCGTGCTCTTGGCGGGCATGATTATCGTCAGCACACCGCTCGTTCCATACGAATGGCAGCTAACTGGAAATGGATGGGCTGTCATTCTTCCACTTGCGTGCGTTTGCTTGACTCTTCTACGTCGTTCTTATGTTACTTAACACGCCTTTGTACATAGCATTGTTTGTTCATGTCATTTATTGTTCCCCGTAAGTATTCCATTCCTATTCCCGTTCCATCCCGCATCCATGTGTGCGCTGACCGATTGTGGCGTTTCCCGTCGCTTCTCAGATCGTCCTCAACCCATGGTTGATGATATTCTCATACTAGACGGCCACACTGTCTCCTCATGCACCGCATTGCGGCAAGCACACGCCGTGCCATATAGCCACCGCGTTTCTCCACTTGTAACAGATTTTATCCCGGACTTGGTTTATCCTGCTGTCGTACGGACCCTACCTAATTATTTCGTTATTCAGGGCTCACTGCCAGCTGTACCATGGACACGTCGCGCACTAGCTCCACTGTCGCATTGCGGAATTTCATTCCCGAATACATTCATGTCACGCCTCGTACATGGGCGCGTTGCACAATAGACGGTATAGATGGATGCGGGCTGTTCAGGGTGTGATCGGCGTCGCACGAGGCTCGATAAAGGCCCGTGGCGTGTGGTCGCCGTGATAGCGTCATGACGGGGCTGATAACGCAGGGCCAAGGCAGTATGGAAAAGCCGTGAAACTACCTCGATACGATGGGAACAAGCTGTCAGGTCGGCGATCCGAGGCAAATGGACGAGTTGGAGGGCACTAATGGGGTACCTGGGTCGTTGCCATCGACCCGCCGGTCTGTTTTGGTACTGACGACGTCACGAGGAGGTGGCCCTGATGTTCGTTTTGGCGATGGCGACTGTGCCAGTGTCAACGTTTACGCGTGTCGTCAGCAGGTGTGCCCCATTTTTTTTTTCAGGATGATCAGAGAACTCTAGTTTGAGGGTCACGGTGGACACATCGTTCCAAACGTCAGTACGACATCTCTATTCTTGTCCCTCACGACTTCTGGTCATCGTCAAGGGTATCCCGAGCTCATTCGTCCCTCCAGTTTTGCTTGCAGCCATACCACGCATGCATTAGCTATACTCTACGCCTATGATAACCTGGTCTTGACTCGTGTCGAGCTTCTGGTTCATGGCCATATTGTGCACCATGTCCGAGATTCAAGTTTTCACTGTGCTTGCCGGGTGGCACCAGTGGGTCCACTGCCTTGCCCTCCCACTACCGACACCTTCAACTCACACCAAAGCCATACAAATGGATTGACTATGCCAATTGTTGTCGGTGCACAGGGTGGCCCTTCTTTTCTCCAATGTCTTGCCGTGTGATGTCCGAACGGATTACAACCTCCCGTCCCGACTCACCATTACACCAGTGCCATTGGAACCGAGGAGAGACAGACCCGCTTGGCACGGCAAGTTTCTGTTGCGCAGTAATCAATGCGAGGGAAGGAACCGATATTGTTACATGGCAAGTCCACAGAGTCTTGCATTCATGATGCAGTTCACTCGATGTGTGCTGAACGGAGGATGACGATGGAACCGATGAACTGATCGAGGTTGTCTGTATCCCAGGTCCCGGACTCGATCAGTGAAGTCGAGGTCGCATTCTGTCATTAGGCTGGGGGTACCTTGCAAGGATTTATACACTGTTACGAATAAAACTTTCTGTTCTCGTTTGCGCCGAACAAATCTCTCCTGATCTCGGGTAGCATCTATGAGGGTGTGAGTGTGCGAGAGTGTTGAGACAAGGAGCTACTGACCCTATCTTCCAGTAGTCTCAGGCGTTCATCCAAGGTGTTGTCGATTGTTATTCGTTTGCTGCCGTTCACCAGTATGACGCCTCCAGAGCTAGTTTACATTGTCAATTTGGGTGCCATGTAGAATAAAATGGAAATATACCTGTCGTTGCTCAGCTTTCCCTGTATCTCAAACGCTACCTGACGGCCGCTGAGCTGGATATAAGTCTCAGTCGCACCTTCCCCAGCCTTTTGCGCCAGCTCAACGTCTTTCTCGCGTACGATGAGCGTGACATTCGACTCCATCAGCTGGAGGAACCCCTGGACGATGGCCTCCTGCAAAAACTGTGTGTACCGCCCCTCATCCTCGGCAAACGTCACGATCTGCAAACGTGCTGCCTCGAAGAGTTCCTGTACCTGCTCCTCCCTTCGATGTAACAATCTCAAACGCGACTTGTTCGTCAGATTCGACTGCGCACTGTACAGTTGAGCCCATGTGTCACGATGACGAAGAGACGGGGACGTACATCTTTTGGGCCACCTCGACACCCTTGCGTTTCTTTTCGTACTGGGCATCGATCGCCTGTTGTTCTTGCTTGACGAGTTTGGCCTACGGGGTAGGATGTGAGCGATGGGAGGACGTGGTGGGACAGAAGACGCACCTTTTCGATCGCAAACTCTTCGTCAGCTTTGACCTTGATCTCGCGGGCCTTTTCGAGGGCTTCTTGCTTGATAAAGGCGACCTAGGTGCTGGGGTGAGCCGTGGGTCGTGACGGGTCGATGGACGAACCATCTTGTTCATCTCGTTCAGGACTTCATCGTCGTTGAGGGGTCTGGCTGCCATGGTGCTGTGTGTGTGATGGTACGTGGCCAAAGGGAGCGGCGTCGGTGGGACTGCCAATTTGCCATCAAGTCCAATTTGGTCATGTGACTAGCAGGAGATATGCTCGATCCAATGATTTGGCATTCAATGACAAGAAAATAACATGCAGGGAGAGTACTCCAATAACAACGTGTCCCTATCATGATCATCTGGGGTCCTGTCGTTCTGAAACAGTTGGTTAACGGTATCATGAGAGGACGGGGCCGTTTTCTATCTTGCCAAATAACTTGAAGGAACGCTATTCATGGGGGCACTTCAAGGAGACAAACGGTGCATTCAGTAACCTTTTGGCAGTCTGTTCATCATCTAGTACGCAGGGGTCACGGGACGTATCGCGATCTGGTCAGGAAAGGACGCGTCAACACGCAGAGAACAACGAATGCAGTTAGTTCGCCCATTCCGGTAACATCGCCATCACGCACCTTTATAACTTGCTTCTACCATCCCTTGTTTTCTTGCAACTGAGCTGATTTCTTTGGAAAGCATAACCAGGGCCAAGATTCGAAACCAATGGGACAAAACGCGGAATAATTGAATCAGATGAAGTTCTCTACCGGAAAATCGGTGGGGCCGTTGAAGAGATACACGCAAGTGTCGTGTCTCTGCCAGTGTTCTTGGTTGCGAGTACCGTTCGCTCTTGTCAGACACAAGAAACTTGATCGGTTGGTCTCCGGTGGTCTGAGCTTGGACGCCTTGGAGAGTCTTGGAGAGAGTCAGTGCCGTGATCAACGGTGGCACGTGATAAGCAAGCCAGTGGCGTATTTAGACACTGCCAGTCACCCGTAAGTCACTGCATTTGGCTCGCTCCGGTCTCTTATTGTTCCTTTAAACACAGTCGTTCGTGGTCGAGGAGGGTTCCCTCTGAGCCACTATCACCCACCAGCTCTTGTGCGTATCCAGAGTATGTGCATAGGATCATCGTTTTATTTCATCGACATCGCTAGCGCATAACGAAATGCATTCACTCACTCATCCATTCCTTGCACATACTCATCAAGCCATGGATTCGCCGACTGAGCTCGTAGGTGGTCATATATGGGCTTATTTCCTCTTTATTGCCCATTTCCTTGTGGATTTCCTACCCTTCCCCATACAGATCTTGTTCAGACGGTTTCACTGTCTTGTGGACGTTGACATTTGCTCATCTGTCTTTCTTTCTACCCCTCCTGGCTTCCCCACTTCTGGAAATGGCCTTTGGTACGCCACTCCGGGATCAGCATGGGCGCAAGAGTACCTCCCTGTCGGAAATGGCTACTTGGCTGGTACGTGCTGGTCATGTCCGTCGTTGATACATGTGAGAATACACAGCACGCAGCAATGCTTCCTGGCGGTACATCACAAGAGTCAACTCAGCTTAATATTGAGTCCCTCTGGTCCGGGGGACCATTCCAAGATCCTGTACGTGCACCGGCCGTGCGTCCACAAATAATGAACTCACGCTTGTGGTGTACAGTCCTATGACGGTGGTAACAGCATACCATCAGAGCATGACCAACTTGCCCAAGATATGCAAAACATCCGACAATCCATCTTTTCTAGCCCATCTGGGACCATTGACAGTGCGACTATTCGTCCAGAAATGCGCGCATTCGAGACTAACAGTATCGCAAAGATATCGAGGAAGTAATGACTTTTGCTGGCGCGTACGGTAGGCATGGATGTCGATCTTTCCAACTTCTACCTACTCACTCCTTTACCATTGTGTCGTGGCGGTGTGCAGGTTCATATGCCGGGGCAGGGTACCTACTGGCAACAATGGATACGTCTTACACGGACCAGGTGATCAACTATGCAAGGTGGTTGGATCTCGACGAGGCGGTTACGAGAACCACATGGTCGCAAGGTGGTGCGACATTCTACCGGTATGGTCACATCATTACGGGGAGCGACCTGGATTAACTCGAATAACAGAGAGACATTCTGTTCACACCCCATTCGTGCTTGCGTTCAATACGTAAATTCTACGAAACCGTTACCGTCGCTCACCTACGCGTTCTCTACCGGCCCCGAGACTGGCCTCCCAACGCCTAACGTCACTTGCCTTGATAGCTCGACTCTCAGTCTCAGGGGCTACGTATCCAATCCTGGGATGCTTTATGAGATAGTTGCCCAAGCAACAACGCCAGATGGTACCATCACTTGTACCGCGATTCCCGGCTCAAATCCTCCTAACGCCACACTCAGTGTAAATGGTGCCTCCGAGGCGTGGATTACTTGGGTCGGTGATACCAACTATAATATGGAAGCAGGAAATGCTCCCTTTAATTACTCTTTTCTCGGCCCGGACCCTCATGGCACTCTTGTCAGCCTTTTGGCTTCATCAAATGTTCAATCCGCTAGTTATAGCTCTATCCTCGCGGAACATGTTGCAGACTACCAGTCGGTTATGGGACCATTTTCGCTCTCTCTTGGTCAGACTCCAAACTTGAGTAAACCTACAGACCAGATCGTGGCGTCGTACGAAACGAACGTTGGAAACGCATACCTAGAGTGGTTGGCATTCAATTTTGGGAGGTATCTATTGACTAGTAGTGCTAGAGGAGCTCTACCTGCGAACTTGCAGGGAAAGTGGGCTAACGGATACACAAACCCTTGGTCTGCAGGTAAGCGTTTCTTGTCCTCGAACCTGAAAATGTTTGTGAAATCAGATCTACGAAATAGATTATCGTAAGTGCCTCCATGGACGCTCAACTGAGCTTCACGCTAACCTGGCTCTTAGACTCCAATATTAATATCCAGATGAATTATTGGTTCGCTGAAATGACTAACATGGATGTCGCCGGTCCCTTGTTTAATTACTTCGAGGTACGCTGCCGACTATGAGAAATGAGCGTTGTAAGATAATAGATCTAGGATACCTGGGCTCCGCGTGGGGCATATACTGCTTGGGTTTTATACAATATTAGTTCTGGTTGGGTTACCCATAACGAGGTCATTTTTTTCATCTTGATTATGCTATGCGACACATACTGACATTACCGTAGATGAACGTACGTCTCCATGATTCATCTAACACGCTAATGGCATCGGGCTTTCTAGATCTTTGGTCACACTGGAATGAAGCTTAGCGGTAACTCAGCACAATGGGCCAATTATCCCGGTATGTTCGATTGTCCGAGGTTAATATCCCAGTTTACAAACTCATATTTTAGAATCGAACGCTTGGATGGTGCGTGATTAAATGGCCATACTGCGGCAATATACCCATGGATGTCAGATGATCCATGCTTGGGATCATTTTGACTATACCAATGACGTGCAATGGTGGAAATACCAAGGATGGCCGCTCGTCAAGGTAATTATCATCGTCTTGATTTAGAACGGGACTTCAAGATTGACGACAAGCAGGGTGTCGCAAGTTTTCATCTTGAAAAACTCATCGAGGATTTACACTTCAACGATTCCACCCTAGTCACGGCACCCTGCAACTCACCCGAGCAAATTCCGATTACATTTGGTATATTCCAATACAGATGAATATTCCACACGATATTGAACCTCTGGTCCCAGGATGCGCTCATGCTCAGCAACTAATTTGGCAACTTTTTAACGCGATTGAGAAAGGATATGCGGCAGCTGGTGATACAGACACTGAATTCTTGAACTGTAAGTTTTCTGGCAACTCAGATGGCTTTAATCTTACCTGAATCTTCAGCTGTGCTGTCTAAGCGTGCTCAGATGGACAAAGGCCTCCGCATCGGATCGTGGGGTCAATTGCAAGGTCAGTAGTTCCAATCCTCTCTTATTACGCTTGGTTCACCAGCGGACCATTCTTAGAATGGAAAGTAGACATGGACTCTCCGACAGATACTCATCGCCACCTGAGCCATCTGATAGGTGTGAGTGTGTTTGGCTCACCTTGTTTGAACTAGCTTTGACAAATTCTAGTTATACCCTGGCTATGCTATTGCATCATACGATCCTACTTTACAAGGCGGACTGGTGACCAATGGGGCGTTCCTGAATTATACCAAAGAGCAGGTTCTGGCTGCTGCTGAAACAAGTTTAATCCATAGAGGTAACGGTACTGGCCCAGATGCTGACGCAGGGTGGGATAAGCTTTGGCGAGCTGCGTGCTGGGCTCAACTCGGAAACGTAACTGAATACTACAAAGAGCTTACTGTATGTGTTCTATCCGCTGTTGTCTTTGTTCGCTGAAGACCTGGTATCAGTACACTATCGAGCGGAATTTTGCCTCGAACCTATTCGACATATTTGCCCCTGGATCCAATGTATTCCAAATCGATGCCAACTTTGCATATCCTGCTGCGGTCTTGGTTCGTCGTGAGATACCGACGAAAGAAATGACAACTGATATGTCCCATTTACAGAATGGCCTGTTACAAGCTCCCGATGTGGCTAGCATTAATATTCCCCTTCAGGTGACACTTCTGCCGGCGCTTCCTGCCAACTGGAACACTGGCTCGATCAAGGGCGCACGCATCCGTGGTGGAATTACCCTTGACTTTTCGTGGAGTGGTGGAGTGCTCACATCCGCGACTTTTGTCGTTGACGATGATATTGCTGGAAGGGAGAGAGATGTCATCGTGAACTATGCAGGACAAGTGATTGGGCAGTTCAGGACGGACGGGGGTGCCGTGATAAGCACTCGTGAGTATGGAGCACAGACTGAGCTTGTTCTTTCTTGATGTTGTAAGTATATTGTATATTTTTTTTCTTGGACAATCAACATCAACGTTTCAACTGACATGTTTGTGAATACATTGTTTTCAACGTCGCATTAATGGGGTAGTGGTAACCTGGGTCGTTGCCATCGACCCGCCGGGGGTTCGATTCCCTCTTAATGCATCGTTTTTCTTTTTCCGTCGTTTCGTTTCTTCCTCCCCGTGTCTCAGGCATCGGCAAAATGAGTACTTCTCTACCACCCGGGATCCTAGAGGCATTGCAGACCGCACAAAGCTTAGATGCTTCTGCGGATGGCCGAACATTTCAAGAAACCGTACTCGACCTCACGCTTCCTCACTCATCTGATGATGGCGTGTTAACGAACAAGTACGACCTCCTCTGCCCACGGGGGTGTCGCAGTGTTATCCTGAAACGTGGCGTTGGCCGGCTGGTTGAGCGATCTGGAATCGAGGTACGGTCGATCAACGTCGTGTCGCGCTAAGCCTTGGAAACTGTGTACAGATGGATTCGCGTGACCATCCACTTGATCCCTCGCTCGCTCCCCTTCCAGCACCGCCTGCAACGGCGCAATGGTGGCTTGTCGCACCATCTCCAATGGCGTTTGAAAACGTCGGGTTTTCGCGACCTGTAGCTCGTAGTACGGGTGAGGCAACAGGTGCTGGTGCCATACGTCCTATTTTATGTGAGGTGCATTGATGCTCTGTCTTCCTGACAGCCTCGTCCGAACAGATCAAATTTCTCGTTTGCGCTGATTGTGAGGTTGGGCCGCTAGGTTGGTCTGAGGTGGGTGGTAAGGAGTTTTGGCTGGCATGTTCACGAGTCAAGTATGCGGTACCACGGACTTGAAAGGTGTGTGCTGCAATCACGCCGCAACTTGAGAGTTCTTAAAGGACCAACCAGGCTATGCATTGAGACAGATGGTGCTACAAACTCTGCAGTAACATTAAACTTATCTCGTTGATGGAAACTAAGGAACCAGGGATTCCGAACTGAAGCAATGATGGGATTCCATACGTTAAACGAGATTAATCCCTGCAAGCAAACGGGCCTTTTCTTCGGGGTTGTCGCCTCGCTCTCGCCTGATTTCAGACTCGTCCCGCCACTTGGGATACTTGTTAAAGACGCACCAGGCGTCGCCGATGAGGTCTTCCAAGAGCCTCGTATCGCCGTCTGTGAGGGCCGCGTATTCCTCGCTTTCTACTTTATCCTCGGGCTCGGCTTGGATGCTTGGCTCGTAGGGGAACGATGCCTCTTTCTCCCACTTCCAGAAACTTGTCAGCTCCCTCAACACCTTTTTCCTCCAGTACCCCCAAACTGGGGTGTCGTTGGACATGACGCACTTTAATACTTCATCAGGTTTGGTCATCGTCGAGTGCTGATCGCCGTCTCCGAGGACCAGACAGACAAAGACTGCCATCTGTGTTCTTGTCCCTAGTATCCGTTTATCCACCCGCGGGGAAAGCTCCCGCAGAAGAAGCTCTCGGTGCGCCTTCTCCGTCTCATGCGATGTCACATATAGGTGATACACTCCCGACGCCACGAACGAGGAAAGGAACAGCATTTGGCCAAAGAAAGTGCAGAGTGGGATGAGGAGGAGCTGTACCAAGGACTGCGTCATCAAGAGCAGAGAGCAAACCCCGATCATGTGGTGCTTCTCATGTGGTAGGATCCCGCTGGTATAATCGAGTTCGAACTCTCCCTTTGTGATAATGTTTACGTCTGCTTCGTGTCCTTTCAAGACAATGATACTCCCGTCCGTTGGAAGGAGCAAGCCATCACCAGGTGGCGATGCTGTGGACGGCACTGGAACACGGATCTTTAGCGTCGCCGTCCCGAGAGTGAAGGACGAGACGCCGCTACTGATAATTCCAAGCAAGATAAGTGAGGTGCAGAAGAAATCCCGGGCGATTATGCAGAAGACGCAAGCAAGTATGCTAACCAGCGATGGAAAGATGGCCCAAAGCGCAAGAGGCGGGTCACGTTTTGGACTTATAGGTATGCAGTTGTGCTTCCGCTTTGTGAAGCCGACGCTGTTTGAATTCGTTAGGGTCCTCGCGATCCTCTCGTGCTGTCGTGGGGGAAGTGAAATCACTGTGACTGCGGCGCAACTTCCGGTCTTCCGCCCCTCACTACCAGCCTTGTTGACGAGTTCCAGCTCCTTTCCAGGCAAGTCGGCGCATTCCCCTGCTATCAAATGCCCGAGATACTTCGTCTGCACTTTGGTTCCGGAAAGCAATCCACTGTAGTCAGGGCCAGACTTGCCAGCAAGGTTGAAAGTGACCGCTGGAGATTCATTTGGACCAGGAAAGAGACTATCCCACAGTCGAGACTCTGCCATTTGACCGAATCTCTTGGCCACGGTCACCGACCCAGCGTAGTTGTACCATCCTGCCCATCGACGACCTGCGTACAAATGAATTGTCTCGAGTGCGTCAACCGCATTGTCACCTCCCAGTAGTCCCACGACACCTGACAAGTCCAACTTATAGGTCGAATGGTTGACCTTTTGGATGAGTTGGGTTAGGGAGAGCATTGTAGGGAGGAGCGTGGTTACCTGTGGTTCCCCTTCCCTGCGTCGTGGTTGGTGTTATATGCATCCAGGGGGTAATCCATTCTCCCACATGATGCTGCGAGGCTTCATTTATGCTGTGCAGTGTGCAGCCCTCCACACTCAGAGACCCTGGACGCCTTCGGCTTCTGGTGAAAGATCAAAATGGGCCCTTATGAGCCTCATTGCTTGCAGTCTGCTTCGTTTCTCCGTTTTGGCGAAAGAGCTATTGGCGCTTCGGCCGGAACCCAAAGTCTAGGCACTCACCAAGCCTTCTTAATAGCCAGATGGCTCGGAGCACTAGCGTGGTGAGGATCGCGTCAGTAACGAGTAAATTTCGGTTGAGGTACGTGCGCGCGCTCCTTGCACGCTAGATCACGTGGTCTCTCCCTGTCTCCAGATTCAAAGGTTGCCTATTCTGCTGCTTCGCTTGATCAACTTTAGTGACCTCCAGCTTAGGACCCTTGAATGCACCATCATAGCAAACAGGTTGATGACAGTATTAATGCATGTTCACTGCCTCAATTCTTGGATGGTGACAGGAGTGGTCCAACAGAGTATTAATCCCCTAAATATTGATAATAGAATCAGATAGATGTGTATTGAGAGATCAACCAGTGTTTTGAGTGAGCCAGGACTGACTGTGCTTGTGCTGTCAGGCATTTGCAAGCCTCTTGATTATCTCCCATGAAGGTTTTTCTTGCAGACAAAAAAGGAAATTAGCTCCCACTGCCTCGACCATGTTGGACCATCCCTCAAAACCCTTGAAATCCCTTTTTAACTCTTTTTAATCTGTTCTTGCATTGTACTAAGCCAAGCAGTGTCCTGATCTCAATGTTGTTGTCATCCCATTCACTCCACATCCCAGCTAGTTGCAGTGCTCAGTGATACTCCTGGGTGGAGACAGAATTGGCGATTAGTTCTCGTCGACATCACCCACAAAGGCTTTGGGGCCAGAGTAGCCAACACGTCTTCCCCCGCCGTAAGTCACCGAATGTTGTACGAGATGCAAACGCTGACACCAACCACAGAGAGCATTGGAAATGACAACGACGGTCTCAGCATGTGTTGACGAAGAGATCGACAAATGCTTGGTATTATTGTCCGACCTCCGTGCTCAAAAGAATTCATTCTTGCCCGTCTCTCGCCTTCCACCCGAAACTCTTGCAAACATATTTATCCATTATGCGCGCGACTATCACGAGAGCAATGTTGACCGCCACACTTTGCGTTACGGTGTTCCTCGCTGGGTCAGTGTCCCGTATGTTTGCCGTTGCTGGCGAAACGTCGCTCTGAGCTGCCCGACACTCTGGACATACCACTTCGTCGTATCGCTGCGCTGGACAGAGGAACTACTGGCCAGATCAAAACAAGCATCGTTGAAAATTTGGATTGATTCTGATGTCTTGAGAACCGGATCTTGGTTATCCCGTATTTTGGAGAAGGTGCTGGACCATGCGGAACGGATACAAGAACTACGTCTGATTGTCCCGGGCTCAGTTCTCCCAAGAGAGCTCTCCTTGTATGCTCCCCGTTTGCAGGTTCTGGATATCTCCACTTGTGGAACTAATTCCGAACGCGCTTTCACGATCAAACATGGAGATATCCCACCTCTTCGTACTCTGAAGCTCACTGACTGCCCGCTGCCATGGCATTCATTCAACCTGAGTAGAGTAACAACACTCTCCCTCTCTCGTATTCTTGTTCCTTCGCAACAGAATATCACGGAGTTTATGGCCACGCTGAGTCGCATGCCAACTCTCACAATCTTACATCTCAATCGTGCTCTTGCCGGTGCCCGTGGCATGGCGTTCAGGGCTTTCCCAAAAGTTAGTTTGCCTCGTCTCACTGGCCTTTACATTGCGGCTCCACTTTCGACGGTCATCGCATTGCTATCTTGCGTAGACATCCCATTGACAGCACAGGTCAAGCTAGAAAACGTATTAGAAGATGGCCTCTCCATGGACGATTACACCCAAATTCCTTCTGTTCTCGAACAAAGATTCAACCGAACCCAAGATCCGACACTGTCTAGTCCGACAATTCGTTCATTGATTATCCATTTCTCTCTGGACGAACCAAGATTCACTTTTAGTGCATCAGAGCGTGGTGATTACAATACTGAACTGTCGTGGGCTTTCCCGCCGTGGAATTGCAACATTCCTCTCACGATGCGTATTGGAATAGAATCGATGACAGCTAGGGATAGCCTCGATTCATGTTCAAACTCTTCATGTCGTTAACCCCCCCTTTTCCAGCGACTTTTGGACGGCAATGCTGAGCTACCTTGATGGGTTGCGATACATGAAACTGAGTGATGGCTATATGCCTGATCTTACCTCTGTTCTCACCCCCGCTGACGAGCCGGTTGAGGATTCGAGCGATGTCGCTAGCGATCACGACTTGAATCCACGTCTCACATTTTTACCGGTGCTGGAGGAGTTGGAGCTTTATCGCATCATGTTTGCATTCGAAGACGAAGACGCTGGCTCAGAAGGTTCACTACTTGATGCCCTGTCTGCCCGCGAAGCACACCATCCCGTCCGACTCACCAGGATTGCATGTCAAACGGAAGAAGAAGAGCTTGAAGAAGAAGAAGACTTGGACTATGGATGGCCCCCACCCCCCTATTGGTGAATAATGTATGGTTCGTCCATCGCCATGGATTTACTCGTTCTCGACGGTGACTAAATATTGGACTCACCAGCGTCCTCGCAGGAATATCAACTTGTACGGTATAGCTGAAATGATGTCGTTTGGTCTCGCGTTGCCATCACCACAACTTATCCATTCAATTTATGCATATCCCTCGCGCTATCTCCACCATGTCCTGGAACTTTGGCTCTGCGCAAGTGTCGCTCGTTATGGATCTCAGGAGAGATGGGAATGAGGATTCGACATCTATCTCATCATCTTTTTAATACGTTGTTTATTGCAGTGGTAGTATGAGCGAACGGTGTGTAACCGGGGTTAATGAGGGGAGTCCTTACTTTCGGGTGAAAAGAAGAATGAAGAAAAACGCAGAACGAGTCGTACTCGGTAGGGGCAAGGTTGGCGCGCGTAGCACGATACTTGCAAGTTTCCTCGGAACCCCACTGGGGTCTAGAACACTTGTGTTATGAACCTTGGGGAAACAGAATACAATGAGATCGGTTTCGAGGGTGGAACGTTCATTTGGATTGGACAGCCTCGCTGGGACTAAACAGAGAAGAAATCAGATTAAACTGTTACAGTGTGCGGTGCATCCAGCGTTGGTGGCAGGAATAATATTAAACGAGCAGAATCAGTCGCTCTACAGCCGACCACAGGTTTTGTCTGAACGTTGAGCGAGTCGGACAGCCCAGCTGAAGCGGTGTCGTGTTGTCATCACCACCATCTTATCTACCCCATCCTCATCCCCTTCCCCCTCATCTTCTCCCCATCATGTCCTGGAAACTTGGCTCTACCAAAAGTACGTCTCTTCTCCGCACTACCTACTCCCAACGCTCACATCCACCCAGAACCAAAAGATATCAAGGACAATGTCGTCCTCTCGCGATCCGTTACCCCGATACCGTCCCGGCCGGCAACCCCGAAACCCACTACATCTCCAGAGCAGCAGGCCCACCTTCGCTCCGGTATGCTCACCATCCGCATCTTCTCTGGTGTGTCTTATCGCTCCTACCCGTTGACCCCGCTCACCCTACCCAGGCCGAGGGCTCTCGCTCGCCCCTGGCGTCCAGGTCCCAGAGGTGATCCAGAAAGCGCTCGAATCATCTCCCCAAGCACTGCGTAGACCTGCCAGTAACCGCGAAAGCCTCCAACGAAAACGCAATTGGTGGCTTCCCTACATCGTCCTCGAATTCGATAACAACCAGGTCCTCGTCGACGCCATGGGCGGCGATCTCGCCAACCCCATATGGAACTACCGTGCAGCCTTGTACGCAGCTCGTATTCCGTTCGTGCGCCTGCTCCCGCTCATTCCCTTCGCAGTGATGTGTCGCGCACCTCCAACATCTCCGTCTCTGCCTACTTACGTACCGCCGCTGTAGTACACAGCCAGGAAGATATGGGAAATGACCTGTTGATGGCACGCGCTCAATTCACCCCCGCCCTGGATGGCCATGTATGTCCCGCTCTCCATCCCGTTCGCGCTGCTCTGACTTGTTTCCCAGCATGCGTCTGATCAGTGGTATCCGGCAACAGCTGGCAGCGGTTCTTTCCACCTCAAAGTCGACTACCGCCCTACGCGCGCCGAGCCCCTAACCATCGAAGCATTCGAGCTCCTCAAAGTAATCGGCAAGGGTTCGTTTGGCAAGGTGATGCAAGTGCGAAAGAAGGACACCCTGCGCGTGTATGCCTTGAAGACGATCCGAAAGGCGCATATCGCGTCGCGACCGGGCGAGATCACCCACATCTTGGCAGAAAGAACAGTCTTGGCGTTGGTGAACAACCCGTTTATCGTCCCTCTCAAGTTTTCATTTCAAAATCCGGACAAGCTTTACTTGATCATGTCATTTGGTGCGTGGTTCGAAACAATTCCGTCTTATGCTGACCGGGTACCAGTCAATGGTGGCGAGCTGTTTTATCACTTGCAACGCGCGTGCAAGTTCGACGAGGGACGCAGTCGGTTCTACGCTGCTGAATTGCTCTGTGCGCTAGAACACTTGCATAGCTTCAATGTCGTGTACCGCGATCTGAAACCTGAAAACATCTTGCTGGATTACACAGGTCATATAGCCCTCTGTGATTTTGGCATGTCTCGCCCCTCTTCATCTTTGTCAACCTCTTACATACATCCCTAACAGGACTGTGTAAGTTGAACATGTCCGAAACGGAAAAGACGAACAGTGCGTGTCCAAGATTGATTTATGGATTGTCGCTGATGCAATCTCTAGCCTTTTGTGGGACTCCAGAGTACATCGCACCTGAACTCTTGGAGAGCCAAGGGTACACTAAAACTGTCGACTGGTGGACACTGGGCGTCCTTCTGTACGAGATGATGGTGAGCGTTGTTTCTGGTTGACAGCCTCCAATTCGTACCAACCCATTACCAGACCGGTCTCCCGCCATTCTACGACGAAAACGTGAATACAATGTACCAACGGATCCTCGTGGACCCACTCGTGTTCCCATCTGATATATCCGACGAAGCAAAGAGTGTCATGACGGGGCTTCTCAAGCGTGACCCCACTCAACGACTCGGTGCAAATGGTGGAGAGGAGATAAAGAGACATCCCTTTTTTGCCAAGTATATTGACTGGAACTTGTGAGTACCACAGTTATCATCATGACGCCCGGGATCCAACATCAAACACAGGCTCCTCCAAAAAAAGATACAGCCGCCATTTAAACCAAGCGTGGTAAGTCGATGCCTGTATCTTTACTCCCTTTCACACTCTTTCGCAGGAGTCCGTACTCGACGTGGCCAACTTTGATCCCGACTTTACAAACGAGGAAGCCCAAGATTCGGTAGTAGAGGATTCGCACTTGTCAGAGACGGTTCAAGACCAATTCAAGGGCTTTACGTACAACCCTGCCAACGAGCACCTCAGCGAGAGTGTCAACTATGGCCACGTCATGGGTTGATTTGACAACAGGTTCCGCGCGCGCTGGTCGTGGTTGTCGTGGATTCGCATTTCTCCATTGAAGTCGTGGAGTTTCTCTCTTGTCCGTATGCATATCTCTTTTGTTTTTCTTCGGAAAGGTGTTGTCATGCACTGATGGAAGTGGATCCGTTTTTTATTTTTTTCTCGACAAGCCCTCTGTGATTGCTGTATTGGTCTCTTGTTCAAATGCACATGTATCATCTATGTGATCACCTCTTCTTTTACGTAGAGCATTCTTTCGAAAGTGAAACCCCAACTCTGAGCATGGACTTTACCGTTTCGTTTCTGGTTTGACATTTTGCTGTCGCGACGTATGGGACGTGTATGGAGCCACCAAAATTTGCCATGTTTGAGCTGTGTCAACGTGACCAGCTGTTGGCGGGGTATAACAACGTACACAAAACAGTACGACCAGGGACTCAGTCCCATCTGTAGCCCAATGCAAAAAGAAAGATCTCGCGTGGATCAGTGGCACGCGCCTTCGTCTACCCATATCCCTTCTGGTAGCCAGGGACATGTCAGATGCAGGCAACGACCATGTGGGTACGCAAGGTACATACCTGCACCTCCTGGTTTGTTGCCTTCGGTCCACCATTTCGCAGTCCAGAGCGCGCCGTCTAGAGCAGATAGCATGAGCGTGGCCTGAGCGCAAAGGCCCATTCCTTACCGTACACCACTTCGTCGCCGCCGACATAGATCGCCTTTGCAACGTTGAGCGATGAAACAAAAAAGCGAGTGGAGCACGCACCGTGGTGTTCCACGACAGGACGCCGTCGCACGAATGGGAAAGCGGGGCTGGGGTGGACGTCTGTGTAGACGCCGTTGTCGTCCCCGCAGTTGTCACCCCCGCATTTGTCGCCCCCGCAGCTGTCGCCGTCGCTGGCAGCATGTTGTTCCGGATATTATCCCACTTGCTTTGCGGGTAGCTACACACGCGTTGAGCGACGTGCCGCGTCACAACATGTAGAGACCTACTGGATATGGTTCTGCAGTGATCACGCGTCAGCGGGACAGTACGCGCAACGCCTGTGCGACGCACCGGAGTCTGATCGAGCGAGCCGAGCGTCGTGCCCGCGGTCTGTACGAGCGACTCTGCGCCTGTCTTGTCGGTCGAGAGCTGATCGGGGGTGTGCGGTGAGCGACGCCCCGTGCCAGGTAGCGCGAACATACCTCCCAATACATACATCCCGCGAGCCCAGTGGACATGACATACTCGGCTTTGGTGCGCACGACTCCTGGGGTGTCGTATGACACGAGCTCGCGCTTGACCCTGTCGTACGAATAACTCGCGACCTCGGCAGAGTCTGTAAAGACCTGTGCGCCTGGTAGGGGGAGAACTTTGTACGAGTAGATGCCAGCTACGATTGTCCCAGGGCCAACCTGGATCAGGTTTCAGTTGGAGACATGACTGGGGGGTTCTATTGGAGCTCACCCCGCTGTAGGGTAGTCCAATCCCATTGGTGTTCTCAAAAGCACGTCCGTAGAGGGGTATTCCTATATAATTCATTTCATATACTGACGCGGTTGTGCAGGGAGACTGTTACCCAGGGAAATTTTTCCAGGCGTCGCCCCGGAAGAGATGTAGTGCTTGATAGCGGCATCTGCACTGACACCCGTCTTCGAACCCCCATACAGATTGTCTTGGTAATCCGCCTATAAACAAGTCAAGAAACGAAACGCGCTTGCCAAATGAAATAGATACAAATGTCAGCCAAGACCCAGCAAAGTCATACGCCTTGCAAGCAGTTAGCCGACGAAAGAGTGTGAACATGACGGCGTACCATCAGGTTCCAATAGGTGAGCACGCGGTCCAACTGTGCGATCGGATAGTACGCGTAACCCGATCCTGCTGACACCGCGGCCTAAGAAAAAGTTCCGCTATGATCGATGACACGTGACAAAAACGTCTGGATTTACCGTCAGTTCATAAGGCGTGGTGTCACCATTAGTGGTTGCCAGTTCATCCAAGGCACTTCGGAGGGCCGTCATCAACGCTAAAAAGTTCTGACCATCTGCCTCGCTTGCCGGAAACTCATAGTCGATGTCACTGTATGTCGCGTTGGGTAAGTGTTGAAAAGAAGAAAGTGCAAACAACCTACATCCCGTCAAACCCGTAATCCTTGATTAACTGTACTGCACTTGCAACAAAAGTTCCCCTGCGACCACTATCGGAAAGGAATGAAAATTGGCCGTCCACGGAGTACGTCCAACCACCAATAGACAACAAAACTTTGATGTGTCTTGGGATCAAACGTGAGTTTTAGTCTGCTCGGTGATGCGAAAATGCATACCGATGAGATAGCTTTAACAAGTAGAACTGGATGAAGACGTCAACAGCGGCCACAATACTTTTGGAAAGGACCAGCGTCACCTGTTTCAAACAGCCATAAAGATTATTTCCCGGTTCGGACCACGAATCGCCAGGAAAGTGTTTCTTCAGAAACCGTCAGCGAACAACGCCTCATCCAGACGGTTGACCGACAGGCATACCTGTTCGTCAGCCCAGCTATCCGAAAGCTGGACTTCCCCGGTGCTGAGCACCTCCGCGAATGCATACATGATGTGTGTCAGATGGCTTGGGTCAATGTCAGTTGGCTCTAACGGATAACCAATCAGATACGACAGAAACGATACTCGCTGGACACGTACGAAAGTTGGCGGCATAGATATCCCTTGAAATGGCGAGGGTGAGGTCGTCGCCAGGCGTAGGGGGAACACTCACCAGTTTCCAAAGTACGCCGCTTGGACATAGGAAGAACCCTGGCGCTGTGTGATGTTGTGCGAAACACCTACAGGGGTCAGTATAGACGCAAGACAAGGCAACACAATGATCGATAACAAAGCAAGGGTTGAGACCACAAACATTGCCAGTAGCAAACGGGAGCTCGGGAAACCACACAAAACTCAGACGCAGACTCTGGCCTTTTGAACATAGTCCGGCAGGATCACCAAGGTGACCTGTGAATGTGGTCCTGGCGTGTACCTCGCTAAGGTGTAACGACGGTCAGGTGCGCTGTCACCGGAATGATCAAGTCCACCCCTGAAGAACACGGATAGTTGGTTCAGCGAGCGATATGCCACGGCAAGCGTTGGCACGAGACACACTTGGAGATGAAGCCCACCACATGTCATGCTGTCACTGGGATTCAGAGCACGAGATATCTTTGCAAGGCAGCACGATTGACTTACTAGTGGCTCGGCTTCATTCTGGAGTGCGCACCCGAGTCACTGCGAAGCCAGTTGGCTGATGCTCCAAAGACTCCCAGCGATTGTGAATAAAGGATTACCATACGAAAGCATTAAGACATGGTTGGGAGTGTATCGAGCATAACAACAGTACAAGACACCTCACCAAGAAGGGTACTTCAAACGAGTGTAGAGGGGGGGCGCCAGTTTCGAGGAATATGCTGTGTTGATTTGTAGGAAAGTCTGAATGGGGAAAAGTTTGCGAGTTCAAGCAAAGAGGGTGGTGCAGAAGCAAGGGAACACGACAAAAAGGATCCAGAGGAAAACAGAGCTGACTGAGCAATGCGGATACTGCAGACTGATATGTGAAGATAGACAGCAACAATGGTGAATAAGAGAATAGCGAACCAGGACGAAGAGAGTCCCGATCTAAACGTCCATGGTCGAGAAAAAAAAGGACAAAGAGCGTAGCGAGTGTACCATTAGGAGTGCCGGATGGTGGTATAATGGGATGCCACAGGAATCCCAACGATGGGCGGCGCTCGACCTACTTGCTAGAGTCGCGATCACAACACATTCAGCATCTAAGCATTTCTCGAACTCGATACAACATCACCTTGGCAAACTTCCCAATCGCTCGTTCAAATGGCACACCCCCATCCTCCCTGCGTCAAAAGAAACACTCTATCCACAATGTTACACATCCACATAAATAAGCACCGGCTCCCCGACACCTTCGATCTCCGGAATCACGCATTTCAGGTCAAATGCCTTTGCGAGCACTATCTTGAAAATCTTTTGAACATTGATCGATGCGGATGTCGAACAGAAGATTAACGAAGCATGCATTGCTCGTGCAAATCGCTTCGCCTGTGAACCCGTCAGTGAGTGAACGCAAAGAATCGGCAAGTTTACAAACCTGTTTAGTAATCTCCTCCTGTTCATCTCGCGGGAAGGTTGCAAACGTGTCAAACTTTGTCCCAATCAAGAATGGAATTGCAGTCTGTGAACAAGCGATGTAAGCCTCAGGCTTTGTTGAAACGTCATAAACCCCAGCACTGTCAACAAGCCCACGAATGGTGTACGATATCGCGTAATCTTGAGAAGCAAGGTAGTACCAGCATCTCACCTTGTTAAACCCCCTTGCTTGTCGATACCACTCTTTCACCGAGTTCAACGTCGACTTTCGGGAGAGGTCGAACATGAAGAGTATAGCAACGGCGTCATTGCAAACAAGAGGCAGCATGTTCACAAATTCGCGTTGCCCTCCAAGGTCCCAGATGGAGAACGTGATTGTTGTTCTTCGAACGGTTATTGTTTTCTCCATGAAATTAACGCCTGGAAGAGATGGTTGAACGATGAAAGATGATATAGAAACATGGCACTGACCCAGCGTCTGGATGTAATCCTCATCGAAACTACCCTCGACATACTTGACCATGAGACTCGTCTTGCCTATCTGCGAATCGCCAACCATTCCAACTTTGATGACCACGCTGTTCTTCTCCTCGTTATTTTCGACCAGAGGGTGAGTGTTTTGGCCGCTGGGCCCGGCCAGAGAGGGAGCTGAAGTCGTCGGAGCAGACATAACGGGACCAAGTAGGTTGAATCCAAATGAAAGATTTGCTGGAAGGCTGGAAGGGTAACCTTTTGGGGACTAGGGTATAGGATGGTAGTATGAATTAGGAGGGTTCAAAGGAAATCGATAGGAAAGAGAGAAAAGAAGGACGCGTTCTGCGATGGGTTTGGTGAGAGGTTCGATAAGCGCTCCAGGTCAGAACGACCGGCCTACGCTCAGGAAAGGACTGAACTGAGGCGTAAACAACTTGTACTTGTTGCCTTGTCGTCCGCCAACAACCAACGCAGAAACAGAAAAGTGTAATGGGCGTCTCAGATGGCTCAACTTGCGCAACGTGCCCCCGCCTTTCGCAGGCTCGGCAGTGCCGTCTGAATTTCAACCACAACTCCCACCATTCTCTACCATGAAAGTACTACCAGATCCAAGAACATGCAGGTACAGGTACACCTTGGAATACAAAATGTACTGTACTTACCTTTGTGTATTGTACATATATGCAATGTAGTTTGTGAGTATGTACAACTGAGCATGACTGGAATCCCTTGCAAGATAGATATTGTGCTTTGGGTAGTCAAGTAACATTGTTTACTTGGTCATCCAACTCCTCTGATGCTGGATTGTGTGTTAACAATGAGTTCATCATGATTCATGCCTCAGCGACAATAGCATCAAAACTGGAAATACTTCAAACAGGTAATGCAAAAACCAGTCAAGGTGATTGTACACATGAATATTGATTAACTTGGGTTCATAGGCCTAATGAGTGGGTGGCCAACAGTATGCAGCTCCTCCTCCTCCTACCAGCCAAGTCAAATGTCGCAGCAGCGCGTCGCCCTGTGGGCTGCCGAGCCAGACCTTGACGACGAAATCAACGACGTTGATATACCCATCACCATCCCCGCTTACCCCACGACCGACATCTACGACGAGCCCCAGCTCGACGACGGCACCGCACAGGCTCAGATCGCACAGCAAACAGCCCTCGCGCAGATCCCAGACGTCGTCAAGCGCGTGAGTCGTACATCGTAGCGTTTCTCCACTGCCGATCTTTCCTTTTCATTACTAGTTCATCACCCACTTTCACCAAGCCGTCTTAGACAACAACCTCGCAGAAATCACCCTTGCCTATGAATCTGGCTGGAACCGTCTCACCGAAAAATTCTACTCCAAGACAGAATGGCCAGAAGCGGAGACCATTGCACCCCTCGTCAACGACGATCAGATCTTTCTCGTCCTCTACCGGGAGCTCTACTATCGCCACGTCTACTCGCGTCTACAGCCCAACATCGACGATCGATTCCACTCTTACGAAAACAGCTGCGAGTTATTCAACTATCTCCTCAGTGCGTGATCTGCCCGCTGTCGTGTGCGTGTTAACGGATCACACAGATTCGGATGGCCCCGTACCCCTCTCACTCCCCGCACAATGGCTCTGGGACATCATTGACGAGTTCATCTACCAATTCCAGTCCTTTGCCCTCTTTCGATCGCGGCCCACGAGCAAGACCGACGACGAGCTCGCAATGCTCGCCTCCGAGGGTGGCACGCAAGCATGGAGCAGCTACAGCGTTCTCAATGTCCTTTACTCCCTCATCCAAAAGAGTCACGTCAACGAATGGCTCAAGGCCCGCGCAGAGGGCAAGGCGGACGACGAGATTGAGTACGTGTTCCCTTTTCACCGTGAACGCGATTGACATGCGACACAGGGACATCGTCGGCGAGTATGGTGCACGACCGCTTTACCGTCAGCTCGGGTATTTCTCACTCATCGGGCTCTTGCGCGTACATGTTCTCCTCGGTGACTTTACGCTCGCGCTTAAAGTCGTGGAGCAAGTCGGGCTAGGGTTAGGCGTGGGTCAAAAAGCACCATTCACTGCACCGACTGCCGCGCACGTCAGCACGGCATACCATGCAGGTGTGTGTTATCTGATGCTGAGGCGAGTGACAGATGCAGCAAGAGTGTTCACGGGTTGTCTAAACTGGGTCATGCGGGCGAGACAATACCACACTCGGAGTTACCAGTATGACCAGGTGTGTCTGGCATCGAACGCGCACGGCGTTGACTGACACAGTGCAGATCAACAAAACGGCGGATCGCATGTATGCCCTACTTGCTCTATGTAATACCCTCGCGCCGACACGGCTTGATGACAATGTGATGAACATTGTGCGGGAGAGATACAGTGACCAAATATCCCGCATGGCTCGAGGGTGAGCACCGTCCCGAAGGAGCCCGGATCGGACTAACACTCTCCCAGCGAAGAAGGCTTGAGCACGTTTGAAGAAATATTTATGTATGCCTGTCCAAAATTCATCACTGCCAATGGGCCAGCGTACGACGACCCGACTGCGCTCGCGCTACTGCTTAACCCGCCGACGCCGTCATCGCCCACCTCGCCGTCTGCGCCAAGCACGGCCGTGTCGGATCCGACGCACCGTCATCTGCGTGCGCTGACAGCACACTTTTTATCCCTGACACCGGTACCAGTGCTCCGCAGTTTGCTCAAGTTGTACACGTCGCTCGATGCACGCAAACTGGCTGGGTTCCTGGACGCAGGCGTGGACGAGGAAGAGGTGCTGAGCTGGATGATGGTCCTCAAGAATGCAGGGCGGTGTATCGGACGAGTCAACATTGCTGGAGCGGGGGACGAGGAAAAGGCGAACGGGAGTCTGCTCGAGGGCGAGTGGATGTCGATTAGCGACTTGAACTTTGTGATTGACGAGGTAGGTGTGTACGATGGTTGTAGTGCGGCACTGATCTCGGTGCAGAACATGATTCATATCGCCGAGTCGACGGTGGGGAGACGTTATGCAGGTTGGTTTATCCGGAATTCAGAGTATGCAGCGCGTGTCCTGGACGGGCTGCGTGCGTCGCCGTTGCCTGCACCGTCTGCTGCTGCAAAGGCGCAGAAGGACGACAAGAACACCAAGGACGGTGTACCACGAAGCAGTGGACAAAAGGTGGCATGGGGAGGCGTAAAAACAGCTTGAGACTTGTAACTAAGGATGATTCGAGTTTCTTACTCCTGCTATCGAAGACTACCAACGCGGTGGATATTTATTGGTGACTTGTTTGAGGTCCTGTCCTCTACTGGCGAAAGGGTGAACACCGGGACAGAACTCGCGACGGACAACCACCTGGCCTTCACGCACCAGCCATGCTTGTCGCCCCCATCCAGAATTCCAAAATTTCGGATGCAAAGAAAGTACTGTCATCAGCGACTTTGGCAAGTCCTACCTAGCCGCCCTCCACCACCTTCCTACGAGCCAGGAACACTGCTGAACCACCAGTCGCTGGAGGCACACTTTGAGGGGTGCATAGGCTTCGAGGCGGACATCTGGTCGCGCGGGTTTTGCTCTTTTCGAGAGTCGTTCCTAGGGAGTGACGTTGATGTTCTCAGGCAGACGGTCGAGATGCTGGGACGACTACCTGTCCCTTGGTGGGGTGCTTTTGAACAGCACTCACTATGGTTCGAGGACGGGCGCCCGAAGAGCGAGCAGGATCAAAAATGTACTGGCGTGCTCCTGAAAGCTTACGGAACCTCTATCAGGGCGAAGTTGCTCGAGATAGGTGCGCAGGATCATCTGCCACCTGAACACGATGATGGTGATAGAAAAGCACGGGATGCGACTAAGTTGAACTGTTGATGGATATTTTAGAGAAGATGCTGATAGAGAGGGTTTGTATACAGGATGTCACTCATCATCCGTGGTTCATGTTGTGAGATTTCTGTCTGTTCTAGCTCTTGGCTACAAGGGACTTTAGTCCAGCATGGACTGGACAAACAGACTAACTTCCGACTTACTGTTCACGATGTCTCCGATATGAACATGTTTCCTCGCAACCTTGGTCGTGTGTTGTATAAATATCGCTGTCAGGTATTTCCATGAGTGTAGCGATCAAAGGACAACTCGCCCAGTCACAGAAGTGTCCATGCCTTTGGTATTGGGCCATTCTTTGTTCGTAAAACTGTTCGAGGTTTTGGGTATCATTGTGTCGTTGCTGCCTGTTCTCCACGTTGGTGTCTCTGCCTCTCTTTCCTTTCGATTGGTACAGGTTTAATTTCTCGACTCCCCTTTGACCTCCTACATGGCATCGCAGGCCAAACTCACATCGCTCACGACCACGACGCTCTCCCTCCTGCTGGAGCGACAGCGGCTGCAGACGCACCCAACGCTGCACCTCTCACAGATCGTAGCGAACCTGCGCACACTGCGGAGCGGTGTGATTGCCCTTCAAGACGCTAGTGGCAGCGGGGACGACGGCGTAGCGGTCCTCCGGGGACAGTACGAGCGGTTACGAGGAATGCTTGGCGAGGAAGAGGCTCACAAGGCAAGACTAGACAGGTGCGTTCCCTGTCGCATCCGCACCCACACTCACATTGGTGCTCACAGCATTCCATTGCCTGCGCCATCACGCTCACCCTCCCCGGCCCCACTTTCGACGCCCGAGCGCAAGCAGAGTCCAGCCGTGTTCGAACCGTACACAGACGACCCTGGGGACGATGGCATCCTACTACAACAGCAACAAATCATGCAAGGTACGCAGTGTCTGTTCCGCCCCTCCATCTCTCACGCGGTGCAGACCAGGACGCCCAGCTTGACCACCTCTCGTCGTCTATCCACCGGCAGCACCACATCTCGCTGCAGATCAACGATGAGCTCGAGGTGCACACGGGGCTGCTGCATACACTGGACACTGAGCTGGACGGGACAGATACTCGGATGACGGGCGCGCGACGGCAGCTTGCCCGAGTGGCCCGGGGTACCAAAGACAATGGTGCGTGGTGTGTTTCGTAACTGGGCTGTGCCGGACTGAACCACCGCCAGCCTCGACGGTGACGATCGGATTACTCATTCTCGTCCTATTGATCCTCATCGTCGTATTTAAAACGTGACGTGCGGTCGCAATACGGGATTTATTTCGCTCGTGTATGCTTGGATAAAAGTTGGGGTAATAAGAGTGCGCCTAATAGATTGTACTGACATGTGGTTGTTGTGGATGATACCATAACGTCAACAACTGATTTTTTTCGCCCGGAGGTCCACTCTTATCACGCTCTTGCATAAACAGTTCACCACACACCCCATATGATCTTCTGGGCCGTGCATCATCCTTGCCGGTTTGCGCCGGTTTGATATCCTAGGCGGCGGATGTGCAATGCGGTATCCAAGGTATGTTCCTTGAACCCTTTACTGCTGTCTGTGATCCTATGCAAAAGTTTCTTGTGTTTCTCCTTGCGTGCATTATCCGAACGTGGATGGTTTTGTCTAATGGGTCCGTGAGATCTACGAACAACTCTAGGTTGTTATCCCAAGGAAAGTGTTTCCATCCACTTCCTGACCCCACTATCTCGGGCCAACTCTTTTTCTCTCGCTGTTCGCGAGACATGGGCGGTTGCCCCTGTTCATATCATGTTCTAGCACAGATCGATGTAACTGGAAGATCTTGGCAGCCTGGAATGTTCCTATATGAAATGACTCTTGATTTCTTGTCAAACATCTTGCTGTCTACCCTTGACAGTTCCATCCTCAAAGCTCTTGTCATTGCTTGCAGTGTCCACACTCTGGGTCTTCACAGCTAATCTCTCATCAGCACAGTGGAGTTATCTTGAATGGGGTCATGATGTCTTTTAGAGTTAGTCTACCTGCTGCTGTACATATGCCACTCCACTTTGTCGTTGGATCTTGACCCGGCGCGTTTTTGCAAGGACCCGGCCTGGACCGTTGCTCGCCCGTCCACCCCGACGGCCCGCTTCCAGGCCCAGGACGACGCCAGGGAGATCGCAGCAGTGTGACCGCCACGGCGTCGTCGTGGGCCTCCATGTCGCGCGCTCGTCCCACCCTGCCGCTATTGGTGGGCGACAGTCAAGGCGACTCGTTCACGGTGTTCGTCGCTTGGGAATGGGGTGGCAATGCGGCATGGACGAGTCATGACGGAGTGGGGCAGCGCCACAGCGGCCATAGGAGGCGAGCTGGGCTAGGTCCAAGTGGGATGGGAATATGGGGAAGGGCAGCCGCGACGAGACCGAACAGGCTAGCAGACACCCATTACTAGTCACTGTTGTAAAAGTAGAAGGCTGGTGCTTACCTCAACATCAGTGATGGCAGAACGATGACTGTGTGAGGCACAGTTCACCCAGGACTCGCACAGAAAAGGAGAGAGCTGGAAGAGGGTACTTACAGTGGCCAAAGGAGAGCAAAAGGGAGTGAAACGAACCTGTGGTTGCAGCGCGGCGAGCGGAACGACCTGTAAAGTGGGTGTAAAGTGCAGATTTAATTGGTAAAGTACTTAAGCAGGAAAAACTTACAGTGTGGCGTCCTAAGTTCCGGTCGTGATTGGGTGCATGGCCCGGCTGAGTCTCGAGTGCGCTCGGAGGATTCCGACACACGAGAGGGCCGCCCCTCGGTGCGCAACTCGATCTGGGAGTCCTCACTGGCGTTTGAACTCGTGAGCCCAGTGTTTTCTGCGTTCGCACCTCGTGGATGCTGACCTTTTTTTTTCTCGCGTGCGTGCCGTCCCACTCCCTTCGAAGCAGTCTGTGGCGGCCCTCCTGGTCGTGGCCGACTAGCCCAGGCGCGTTGCAGCACCTTACGCAGGTGCATTCTGGCCTCTCGTCCGGCGGTTGTGATTGTGATGCTCGACGCGCACAGGGGGCTGAACGTTCCCGACAGCCGAGGCGCGATCCTTTTGCACAGCATAGTATTATGGCAAATATTTATTGTGTGACTAGTATTGGTCACAATGTCACACATCTACTAGTATAAGTAACCCCTTTTTAACCCCTTTCGAAAACCTCCTTTACAACAGCTCTTCATCAACCATCAATACACCAAAATCAACACTGTGCTTAGCATGATGATCAAGCACATTGGGAGACTCTTTCATACCTTTCCCAAGTGTTCTAATCCATCAGTTTGTCTACCTGCTCATATCCATTCATATTCATGGTCTGGGCAACACATGTACAAAAATACACAACATCCCCACTTCTCTACCTCCTCTACATGCTTATTGCCTTTATCTCCTCAAGAAAAATCCTTGCACATTCAAAAACTTGATTTTGCACGCAAAAATATATTCAAATCACTCATGCAAGAATTGCCAAATCATTCACAAGCTGAGCTATGCCAAGAAATAAATGTATGCAACCAGGAAGAGCTCAAGCTTCAAGATCTTGCTGATCTATATATTAAAAGTACCCTTCGCACCTGTGAGTATCTTTACAATGAGTCTTTTCTAGTCATTTTTATTCAAGATAATGGGCTTAGTGCTAAAGCCAAATCCTTTACCTGATGATTATGAAGCTGATGATGATGTAGAAGATGATCCCATTGTTACAAGTGTAGCCCAGGTTAGTTTTCTATTTTCATCAAAGTATTTATATCATGGTATTTTCTACTAGGCTCTTAAACGAGATGACTATCAATGTTTAGTAACTGGTGGACGTCCTACTCGTTTCATTAATAGAGGAAAAAAACGGCTCTTGGCTCCCATAGAGATTGCTCATATTTTGCCTGGACCTACTATGAAAGAGGGTATAGCTATGAAGAACAGAGTATGTCTATCTTGATGCTTTATTCTTTTGTGCTTGCTCACTTCAAGAGATAGAAAGGTGATACAGAAGATATGTGGCTAGTATTGAAAAAATTTGGGATTGATCTTAACAAGTTATCTGGAGACAAAGTTCATGGCCTGGAGAATGTCTTGACAATAGCTTTAAGTGTCTCTGGACTCTTTAAGAAGGGTGGTGTATGGTTTGAGCCTTCTGTAAGCATGTTGAATGACTTTATAATCCCTTTCTAAGTTTATGACAGGACAATACATACACTTATGTATTGAAAACACTTCCACCTGAGATGGATGCTTGGTTCCCATACTTGCCCAAATCATTCACATTAACAACAACAGATCCAGCCTTGCCAAGAGCTTCCCTGGAGTATCTCCATGTACATGCAGCATGTACTCGTGCTGCTCATTCAGCTGGACTTTCAGACTATATGGTATATATGTATGATGTGATTGAGGACCTTCAAGGATCTAATGAAGATCCTGTGGATCATGACTCAGTTTTTATGCTAGTCATGGATAAGGTTCTATCTGGTGATATGTTTGATGTTGAGGAAGATGACTTAGATGAGTGAGCAAATGCACTGTATTGTCCAATAGTAATGTCAATGAAATAAATAATTGTATATACTGGTACACTAGCATATATAGGACTAGATATATATATATAGGAGCTAACATGTGATGGCTTTGAGGAAACTTTCTATAACCACAAATGACTATGCTTTTGAAGAGAGTATTAAATTCAAAGAATGGGTTGGAGAATTGTGTGGCATGCCTGGGGCACAAATGTACAAAGGAGGTAATGTTACACTTTTCTTTCTTGAGTCCCTTGAGTCCTCTTTGATGACATTGTCATACCTCTTTGTGAGCGTCCTCTGTCAAACAAGTATACCTTATCCTTGCCTGTATGCTTAGTGTATCAACATGCCGGTAAGTTATAATGTTGCTGTTATGACCTGGGTATGTTCTCCAGGCCTTGAAAGACATTGGTATTGACATAGAGCACAGCAGAGTGAGTTGAGAGCCAGTGGACACAATGCACACAAGTGGAGCATATCATGTATGTTTAGTCAGTAAGCATGTGCATGCACTAGTAATTAACCCAGGTCCCAGAACTCCATCTGAAGACATCAAGATAGAATCACAACACAAAAATCCATTTGCATTGCATGGGATTCATGCTGATACACACAGGGGTTATGTACTCTAGATATATCCTCCCATACACTTTGTTTACAACTTGCAAACTGAGAGAAGTGACTTACTTGCCAATTTGGTCTCAATGAACTGTATGGAAGTATTATTCAAACAAATTGAACCAGTTTGACTTTGAAGTCACTTCACTTCTGCAGCAACACCAATCCCACCAAGATACAGATGTTGAATCCAGCTAAATACAGTATAACCCACTCCCCATGATCACAAGCACAATGTGGGTAGACATGGCTATATTAAGTCCTGGACATCTCACACATTTCATGCTTATATTCTCATTGATGGACAGGTTGTCAATCTCATTAGCCACTGCTCCTAATGTCTTATCAGTTGTTTAGCAGGCTAACAAGAATGTGTCACACATTACACATTTGCCATGTCTCCTAAGTGGTTATTGTTGAAGGAACAGCTTGTATTGATAAGATAAAGTGTTCATTCATTAAGCAATGATCAATTAATAGTCTATTTGACTATTTAGGAAGTCTGACATAAGGTATTGACTTCTATTGATCATGATCAACAGTCACAGATTAGATAATGCATTCTACATGAATGCATGATTCATAATGAGTCATATAGGTCACATGGTTTCATTGATTGTTGAATGATCAACAATTTAGAGTTGAAACTCAGTTTAGATTAGACTATAAATAACAGCATTTCATGTAACTAAGTTACAAGTGGTTCAGATTGACCAATCCTATCTTATCACATCTTCCCCAGTGAATCCCCACACTCCTGAATCACTTCACTCAATCCACTGGCTATCATCAGTGATATTCTTAACCAAGTTACCTGCTAGTAGAGTGAGTCTCATCACTCTGCACTATCCCTACTGCTGTCTCTGCCCCTTGGACGAGAATACAGATCCTATTTAGCATCTGCTTGTCACCTTCAACATCCATCACTACTTCCACTAAGGGGGCGAAGCCTGGTGTGGTGAAATCTAAGTTGTGGCGTGGTGCATCATCCATTTTGGAGTGGTGGTAGAAAAGGGAGAAAAACTAATGAATGGATGTTGGAGTGAGAAAAAGGAATAAGGCAAGAAACGACTGTGTGAGAGAAGAAGGGTCAAGGGATAAAAGAGAGAAGAGAGAGAAGAAAAGAAAAAATAGCAGCAGGAATGATGAGGCTCCCTCAGGAGCTGATGGGGGAGCAGGAGATGGGGACATGTGTCATCACAGCCACTCAGACAAAGACAAAATTCTATTTCTTGCTGCTCATGACTACATACTAGAATAGCTATTTGGCTGAATTGGTCAATTTACTTTATGCATAGCATTACGTAACGAGTAAGTACTCCAAGTTCTACTAACTTGTACTAACTACTGTAGTAGACAATCGTACCAGCTCCACTTGAATGGCATCGTACGTCGAACTCATACGGCAAGATGTTTCTTACCATAAATCTTCCGAGGACGCGTCTTTGTGGCCACCCTTTGTCTCGCAGTTCGTCCAATCCCTGCAGAGCGAGTTGAAACTACCCAAATGGTTGGGGTCGGTGAGTGGTGACAGGATGTTCGAACGTCAACTAATTCATACAAGGGACCAGTCCCATACACCAACGGACGCGTGCTTGACCTACTCCATCAGCTTCGCGTCTCGGACGACGCGTCTTGCGGTGACCTCTGGGACGACACCGTCCAAATTGACGACGACGACTTTCAACAACGTCTACATGCTGTGTTCAATACAGCTCTCGCAGATTGCGCCAGAATACAGGCTGTTCTCAGAGTTGAGCAAGCAACGGGGATCTCGTACCCAAAGGAGTCGTTTCTCGCCATTCTTATTCGCAATGCCATGTCCAATGTTGACCCAGGACTCTGCTCATCGTGAGTCCTGTCTCACAAGTCACGCGTTACTTGGTGGCATGACACCCGTTTAGGGACGACGTCCCGGTAGTACTTCCCCGACATTTCAGTGGGGAGCCCATACAAATCCTAAAGTACATGAAAAAATCCTTCCTGGCACCCTTGATTATCTCGATCCCCGAAGATATGCCTGTCGAGGAAGGTGCTTCCAACCTCGAACATCAACCCAGCGATGACAAGGAGGACGAATACGAATTATCCAATTATTCTCCTCCCACAATGTCCGAGTTTCTCAACCAGTGCGAACAAACCGTAATACATGAGGAGGAAGAGGAAGAGGAGGAACCTCTTCCACCGCGATTCGAGGCGTACTTCCTTGCACCTCCATCGTCCGCGACTCCACAGATTACCTGCCACGTACCTGTTCTCTGCATGGCGGACGAGAACCGACTACCGGTGATGATGTCAAGTTTGCTCTATCAGCGGCGTGTGTGGTGCATCAGGGATCCTTTGGTCGTGGTGGAGTTCTCAAAGTACGATACGACGATCAGATTGTATGTAGGATGGCTCGAGGACAACGTTTCCTCCAACCGTGTTTTGGTAAGCACATTCCGATTGTTCTGGTATATTTGTTTGACAGCGGGGTCCTTGTGTCGAGCCGCGCGTTCACCTTGGGGAAATGGAAACGCCTGTCACACTCGATTTATCATCCCCGTCGGTTGCTCTAGCTGTTTGTCGGCTGTTGTATGGTCTAGGCACACACATATCTGGGGTCCGTGACACCATCAGGCGATCTGTGGGCGCAGTTGTCAACGGGACTGGATCCCATTCGTCACTTTCTTGGCGAATCGATACGGTGCTTCCACAGCAGAATCTGGGTTCCAATATTACCCGAGAGACTATTATCCAATGGGCTGGGCACCAGC
>JBBPUD010000212.1:0-38718 GCA_038094475.1 Phylloporus aff. rhodophaeus | reverse complement strand
GCTGCGCTCGTCCAACCAGCCTCGAGCGAGGAGCTACGCTCTGTCTACAAGTCCCTCACCAGTGACATCCGGGGGGTGCAAGCACAAATCGACAAGCTCGCTACCGTCATCTCCACATCCAATAGAGGAATGCGAGCGGAGGTGGACATGCTCATCAGTGCCGTCCATGCACTCTCAACGGTCGTCACCCCAAATAGTACCGGTCACACGAACACCACATGCCCACCACCCTCAAGCTCATCCTTGTTGACAATCCGGATACCGCCCCGCAGCACGCAGGTCCCCACGTCCACCTCTGCGACCACCTCTCCACTACCAGTCACTGGTGGTACTGCACGCCCTCTAACACAACTCCATGCATTGGCCCCACACCCCCACACATCTGGACGGCAGGACGGGCGGTCCCTCACTGACCCCTCTGCTTGTGCTTTGCTGAGTGGACTCCCGAGAGCCACGGACCCCACCCTGACTCCTATCGCTCCCTGTCACGCTACCCCCAGGGCCTCGTCATGCGCACTTCCAAAGGCTGGGCTCGTCATACCCGATGTCCCCGTCATTCTGCAAGACGGGACACGGCGACCACGAAGCGAGTCATGGCGAGACATCGTGGAGCACTGGACGAACGGTGCTCCAAGCCTCGGTCTTCACACCGCCCTGAAGGATTGGCCACCGGAGTGGACCCGTGGGCCCAATCGTCTCTTTGCGACCAAGCACTTTGAACGGTCGGTTATCGCCCTCGAGTTCATCAACATGCGAGTGCCCTTTCGCTCCTCCATTCATGTCTTGCCCACTGACACGCCGTGCTGCCACCCATTTAGCTTTCGCTCGAACGAGGCCGAGTTCCTTGCCACATACCCAGAAGCGAAGCGTGGACACACCGCTCTCCGGCATGCGATCAACCGTGCACGAAGCAAACGAGGAGAGAGAGAGAGTCGGCAGCGGGGTGGCAACCGTTGACGTCCCAGTCAGCAGCCTGTCCGTCTTCTCGCCCCCTTGCCCCCTCCTTCCCTTGTTCTTCCCGTTCACATTCTACACCTCACATTTAGTCCGCTCGCACGTGTCTATTTGCTACCCATTTCGCCGTTCGTATCACACAGCATCCAGCGTCCAGCGTCCTACCCGACTCTACTGTATTCCCGCTCTAATCAGTCGAGCACTCGCGCGTCTCGTTAGTCCATATGTATGTACCTATAAACGTCAGCCTTTTGCGTGTCCTGTTGTACGTCCGTCATCCCGTCGCTTCGACAAGCACCACCACCACCGCCGCCACCTCCGCACATCCCCGCACGACCGGCTCGCCCACTTCTCGTCCACTCACCTTTCCCTCTCGTCTCGTCTCCACCAGCGCGTTGACAACCAGCCCATTCGCCCGCCTGCGGAAGTCCTCCCGGGGAGAAAGCGACGCGACGACGCAAAACGCGGACGAGGGGGAGGCCCACCATCGACTCCCGGCGCTCTCGAGACCTGGACCTGACCGAGCGAACGCGCAGCCCCCGCGCTCGGGAACGGTCTCGTCAAGATCGACGCGCGCTGCCATCGCCGTTCACGATCCGAACGCCGCGACCTGGGGAACGAGGGGGGAACCCGAAGTCACGTGCTGCCGCGCCACGGCCAATGAGCACGTGCACCGCTCGTAAGTTTTCCGACATAAGTTTTTGTTTTTGTTTTTGGCCCCTGTCCCCATGTTCTCTTTATAGGGCTCCTCAGAGCCTTGTCCAAGCAGATACAGTGATCAAATATAGTAGATACATGATATATCTACACCAACAAAATATAAATTCCTAGGAGGGAGCAAGGGAATAAAGGGAAAACATATTCTAGAGGTCATTCCAAATTGGGAAGTGAAGCACTGTGGTGGCTCCTTTTGGGTATGTCACCGCTTCACACCTGCTTACATAATCGCTTAAATGCGCCCAAATGGGTGCCTTATTGAGATTTGAGAGGTCAGTGGGATGATGCATCAGAATTTATTGTCGTACTTTTGCATCACTATCTAATGAGGATTATCACAGAATCATGCATCAGGGTCCCTGGTACTGGTGCTCCCCTTGCCTATATATACAGGGGTGGGTACACTACGTCTATCATATTCACCTGTAGATCTGATGAGCCTAATGGCGAAACAGTTCCGGTGGGAGTTGTCTCCCCACTGTCATCTGCAGGTCATAGGCTCATCCAAGTCCACTCTGAACGTAATGACACAATCGCTGCGCTCCGCCCTAACCTAAGACATTATAGTCGTCTGACACACCCATCAAGGATTATTAGATTTCTGTGAATGTTGTGATGATACTCTGTGAACGGTTTGGGTGGCTTAGGTGCGTGCGCCGTCGTCTGCTTATCGCAACCTGAATCCACCGCGCCGATGAGGACGACTAAAGATGACCTACGTACTATTGGCGTGGTCGGCATGTCTATGGTGTCTATTTAAGTCAATTGGTACTGTCGTTTCACCATTCGGGCAGCTGTGCTTGTCTCGGCGATTTATTTGTGAGTAGGCTGCTTCTGCTCGCTCTACTGGTTCGCTGACATGTTCTGGTGCTTTGGGCAGCTCCATTGGCATGTTCTCTGCACCTCTCGACGCCCTCGATGCATCCGCTTCGACTCCCGGATCGATCGGCTTGTCTAGAGTCGCCCTTGGTGAGTCTTCCTCAACCCGGCGCTCTGGCCATTGTGCTGGTGTACTGATGCGCTTATTGCCATTTTAGGTTGATTGCGACTGTCTTCATTACCGTCTACTACCGCCGCTTCGTCCGCTTCAAGTCCGGAGCGATTGAGCTCGCACTCCACAGATATCGTGCTCTCCCCCTCGAGCTCAAAGCTCTGGGGGCATTCGCTATGCGGTGCGGCTCCGTCAGGTGGTATGGGAGGTGCGGGTGGTGCCTGAGGTGTGTCGTCGCTGCCTGTCGAGGTGCGCTGACCTTTTGGTACAGTCACTGTGGTCGATCGTATGCGCTCCATCACACTACGTCTCTCCCCCTCAATCTTAGTGGTTTCGCACACTCCCTCGACCTCTCTGTCGTCACCTGCGTCTGCACTCCTGTGCGTGGTGCTTCCGGTTCGCTCATCGACAGTATCGCTGGCGGTTTCGACTTCTATTGAGACGGGTCTGTGCACTTCGCCACATGGGTCTCGTGCGCATTTCTCTGCGCTATCCAGTGGTACGGTAGGTCCATCCGGTTCATTATTTTCGTCTTCACCGCTTTGCGTACCCATTCCCTGCACACCTTCTGTCAGGGTACCCGACCCCTTCGACTCCTCTTCGACTCCGCCTTCGTCGCCGCTGCCTTCCCTCGCGCTCTCAGCTGCGTCGGGTGGCTCTGGCGGTACGTCTGGATGACGCATGTCACCCGGCGTGCCCTCAGGGTCCTCCGGCGTGATTGTTGGGTTTTCATGCGATGCGCTCGACGCACCCGCTTCGCCGGTGTTGTATGGGTGGTCGCGCGTTGGTATACGCAATGGTGTTGATTGTTCGCCGTAGATGCTAGACTCGGCGGTCATACGGTCAGGTATCGGGTTGGTGGCGTGTGCGGCATGGTCTGGGTTTCCGTTATTCAGTTCCCCTCTTTCGCTCTCCTGCCGACTGAGTTGTTGTCCTTGTCGTGTGGATGGTGTACATATAATCTGGCGTCATGTCAACGTGTGGCAGGCACAACATGAAGGTAAATGCAACAAGTCAACAACAGCAACACGACAGTTGCAATATCATGACTGTTGTGTTGTTGTCATCACATTGACAATGGTATAGAATGAATAGAGTTTGTACATCATTCGGAAATGCTATAAATACTGTTGGTCATTGTGTAGGCAACACAGTTGTTTCATTATGGCGTATCCCTAAACCCCATCAAATATTCCATGATCTGAAATGCAGCCTAAGCCGAACAAATGATCATCAGCAACACGATAATGGGCAGAACGAGATGAAAGGACGCAGCGCTAATGACAATAATACTCACTGCGGGTGCGAATTGCGGTATCATGTGCCCACTAAGCAGGACCTCGACATAAGTCAATCCACGCTCCGAGTGCATATTTCCATATGCACCAACACCATCGACGATGAAACTGTCATTTGCGATCGGCGCCTGAAACCCTTGTAAACCATCCCCTATAAGAAATACAATAATGAACACCAAGGAGCTGTCGCGCGTCATTCACAGGAAACACGTACAAGTCATGCTTTTCCGTCAAAAAGGATCAGAGTGTAGTAGTCAAAATCCATCATGTTGAGATATGAAGCATCCAAACCTACTTTTGAATCACAATGCGTGTCCTAAAGATCGTGCGTCTCAAGCGTCAACAACGCATGACCAAGATGAAAGGAAGAGGAGTCGTGACATACCCCTCAGCAATTAATATGAAATCAGCCAGCCCATGTACAATCACAGTCCGTACATTCTTCTCGATTACACTCGGGAGTACCGTAAAAGCAGGTGGTAAGCTCTGGTCCCCATTCGGGAACACATTGATGTTCGAACACTCAACCCACTGCGTGTCGATTGGCGCATGGATCGCCTCCTTGACTTCACGGTGATCAAAGTAGAGGGGTGATTGTTGTTGCGGAAAGCTGCCCCTGTGCGATCGTGTGAGCTCGCGCTGAACGAGTGTGTTCCACGAGAAAGGCATACGGGAAACCGAGAACGTCCCACAAGATCGGATACTGTTGTTTCAGGGTTAGTTTCTCGTTTCCCAATGGCGCATGCATCCTTACCGTATCCCAGATACGATAAATATTAAACGCCGGGTTGATTATCAGCGCGTTATTAAAAATGTCTGTCCAGACATCGCATCCATCCGCAAAGTCAACCGAGTCCCCCGGGAGAGGAAGGGGTTCTGTTGGCGGGTATTTGACGTAAGTAGAGACATAGTTGGTGTAATTGCAGACAGCCGCTGTCTGATCAAGGTAATCGAGGAAAGTTTCGCTGATGAAAACAATGAGAATGCAGAAGGGGAATAAAGACAATCATACTTGAACGAAAACAGGCCCTTATACTTGTGCACAAAATCTACTGCAGGGATCTCTTGTTGCACGACACCCCATGAAAGCGATGCTGGACGGTATCAGTCGGCACAAAATACTCCTACATCTAACGAACACGCACGATCAGAAATCCAAATCCCCCGAAGATGAAGGTCCAAGAGGGTCGGATTTTCGTAGATATAGCTTGCAATGTCTTAAAACAGTCGGTGGGTATAGACCCAACCAGTAGAGTGTCGTACTTACAAGGAACATACGTGCCAGCAGCCTATCAAAACGAAATACTTGAGTTGCGCATTTCGTCGAGCAACAAACAATTCACACTTTCACCCGAGAGCCAAAGTTTCTTTCCCTTCAACTCGTGGAATATTTCCAAGAACTGCTGCAGAAATCCGACAAGCTGTTCAGCAAGCTGGTTCTCGTTTTCAATGTTCGGAATTCCCTGCGAGAACCCAGTGCCGACAGGCTGCTCAACCCAGATGACAGAAGACAGATTAGTCCAGCTATATTCGTTGACTGTCGGTTTTGCTTGACCCCAAGACCACGAAAAAGGCTATCAGACAAGATTGAGCATCTCGAACGCTACTCGGGATGACTACTACTGACCCCATTCTCCTGAAGAAGACCCTCAAGCGAAGAACATCCAGGACCGCCATTTGTCCTAAGTCAAGATTAGGTTGCGCCTGTTGAGTTAAACGACCAAAACCCACCAAAAGATGATGTCATCCAGGCTTCCCTCGAGACCCGGAGGGAAGAACCAAAAGAAGAGCTATATTCAAAAATCAGGGTCCCTCGAACTCGACGTCGGATCACTACCAATACCTGTCGCGTCTCGTTTGGATGGTCACTGATAGGCAGCAAACCAGCCCAACTGGGTCCAACATCAAAATCGACGAATGGAAGGGAACTCCCGTTGACCCAAAACTCTAACGGGATCGCAGACAATGTCAATCGCCATCCACAATGTTGATCATGACCTTACCAGACGCCTTGGGATTTGTGAACGTAATATTATGAACACCAGGACTACGGCTGGCACCGGCTGAGTGGGGGACAGTAGAACCAGGTCCGGCGCGTTGCCAGCGTTGGGCAGCCTCTGCTTGACGTATTTGTATTTCCTCCTTTCGCATCATGCGCGCCCCCGCAGCAACCGCGAGGGCTGCCACGAAAGCTGCACTCGGTACAACCATCTTCACTGCTAACTGTTGGCAATCAGGCAGTAGTGAAAAAGAGGGAAACACGATTAACTTGCTCTACATGATAAACTCTTGGATGATATACCATCATGATATTTTGATCCCGGATCTCCACGACAATAGTGGTTCGAGTTTAATGCGATGCTAACTCAGAGTTATTAGTTTAGACCGCGATCAATATCATTTTAGTTACCAAAGAAACTGATCCGTTTAAATAGACGAAAATTATGGCGGTGAAAAGACGCATCTTCAATTGAGGTGCGCGCAACTTTGCATGCGAGGCTGTGGCAATGGAGAAGGACGCGGCGTCTTGTGGCCGAAGGCTTACGTATTATGCACGCAGTTACTTGTACTCAGTACTGGGGTTCTCTCGATATGCCTGGGTGAACCTTCGAAGAAGAAATTGTTCTATTGTTCTAGTATGGATTGCCCCACAAGTACGCAAGTAAACAACGCGTCAGGGAACTGGCACCGCAACCACGGCAATTCAAATATTTACCAAGAAAGCAAAGGCATTACACAAGCGCGAACAAAGTACTCGTGGAATCTTCCATCCTTGGTCAATTCTGGATGGAATGTGGTGAGTAGACGGTTTCCTTGCTGGACAGCCACTATTCTGCGGGGATCGTCCTCGCCATCCAGGGGTGCAACCGATTCTGATCTGGGGACTACGCCAAGCGGCAGACGGGCAATGATACGTATGGGATGGTCAGGTGTTGGATGCAATGCTTTAATAACCTGGAGGCCGTCGGGTGGGATGACATACAACACGTAGGGAGGCACGTACAGGTGCACGGATGAAAATGCCTGTGAAAGTATCTTGCGGATTTTGAAGTCCTTCAGCAATTAACGGCGCTTCAAAAGAGTCCACCTGTGGTAAAGTAATCAGAATCAGACTACGGAATATACGATTACAAAATGGCTTGACAAACCTGGGGACCCCAGCCGTTGCGAGCAACGGTGAGTGACATCCCCCCCAGCACCTCCTGTCCACCTTTTTTCGGGTTTTCTACAGTCTGCGCCAAAAGGATCGCACCCGCACAAGTACCCCAAACAGGTTTTGTTTTTGTGAACTGCCTCAGTGGTTGCAGAAGGCCAGCAAGATTGGCCAGAAGGGCAATCGTAGTCGACTCTATAGAGCGTGACAAATGGATTCACTGGAAAAACGATATGCACTTACCTCCACCCGGTATGATCAGGCCATCACATTTTGCCAGGTCGTCAGGGGTGCGCACTTGAAGTGGAAGAACCTTGATCGAGGAGGATATTTTCCTGAGAGCAGTCTCGTGCTCCGCGAAAGCTCCTTGCAGAGCTTACGATAAACCGTCAGAAATCTCTCGAGCATAGGGGTACAGTACATGCCTAATATGCCGATAACCACCTTATCTGGCATGAATATGTTAGAGGAGAGAAACTCGGAACATCAAGGATCATATATCATGCCCAGGAATTGTGAGCGGGAATTGGAGGCAAAATTTTTGTGCTTCGGAAGTTGCCCCGACTGACTCGAACGTCGGGCCGACGGGAAACACCGTGAGAACCTTTTGTGATGACTAATACCCAGCGCCAGCTTTTCACATCTCTCACCCTGACCACCACGACCAACAGCGACACCTTTTCATGTCTGAACTCGACGCTGACCTCTACGGTGGTATGTATCCTGTGTTTTGAGGTTTCCTTTGCATTCCTCACATTTCTTTGTCAGATCTTTACGGAAATGACGAGGCCGACTTCGCGTCTGCTGTCGAATCGCACGAGCTGAAAACGGAAGAGCTCCAGACAGAGGTGGCCTCGGAAACTTCTACTTTCCCTACTGCAAAACCTCCAGAAGTCAAGCAAGAGGAGAAGGCAGCTATTCCCGTTTTTCATCAATTAAATTCCGAACACTTTGAACACCTTGACGACCGTACCGCGACGTCAACGCAATCGGGCCCCTCACCAAATGCACCACAACAAATTCCCACGTATCAACAACCGTCGGATTATTCAGTTGATGTTTCGCGCAACGGCTCGTATGACCGCCCTCATATACCTGAGCGCAGTGTACGGCCCTCGGAAATGAAGGACGAAGGGTGAGTTTATTGCAGTTCGGTTGCTGATCACAGAAATTAGTGCATTCCGTTGCTGCGCTCGTCGGTAGTGCTGGGTTGTCGCCAAGTAAAAGTGTAGTCAGTCCGTCGTCGTCTCGCCTAGCTACTCGAAGTCTGTCGACTAGGACTAGGCTAGCTCTAGCGTACAGTCTAGTCTAAACTAGGCTAAAAACAACCCTCAGAGACGTAGCGTCCTCTTCATTTCTCCTCTATCATAACGTCTCCTGTCCTTTACAGATAACTAATAGCAACTTTGCTTTTTCCATATCCTCCTCGTCCATGGCGTTCATCCCTGTCAACGTGATAATCAAACTCGGGTTACTATCTATAGCAAGATGTTTATTGGTGGCCTCAACTGGGATACAACCGATGGTACTTACATTGTCATCAATCTCGTTGTAACCCTCCAGTAGTACTAAAATTAGCGTCTTTCCGTACCAGAGTCTCTCAGGAACTACTTTTCGCAGTTCGGTAAAGTAGATGCATGCACTATCATGCGCGATGCAGCCGGACGATCACGGTGTTTCGCCTTCTTGACGTTTGAAGATCCAGCGAGCGTTAACGCCGTGATGGTACGGGAACACTTTCTGGATGGCAAGATTGTACGTACATGTATTTACTATATGGATTAGTCTGCTCATATCGTGGCCTTAAGATTGATCCTAAACGAGCGATACCAAGACAAGAGCATCAGCGAGCAACCAAATTGTTCATCGGTGGCCTCGCAGGCAGCGTGACGTCTGAATCCATGCGCGAATTCTTCTCCCAGTTTGGCAAGGTTATCGATTCGACCGTCATGCTTGATCGCGAGACGGGGCGGAGTAAAGGGTTTGGTTTTGTTTCCTTCGAGGATACCAACGTCCAGCCTTTCCTTGGTTTCGGCAACCTCCAAATTGATGGCAAACTGGTAAATTTCGATGCCTTGTCAAACATAACGTGATCGTTGACCTTGTGACTCTAGATTGATGTTAAACTGGCCCAACCGCGTTATCAACGCGACCACTTCCAAGAAGATGCTGCTTCACAACAATTCGGAACCACCCGAACTGGTGCCAGTCCGAGCGGAGTAGTTGCTGGCGGGAGTTTCAATGGGCAAACGGGTGTTAATTTCCCCGGCGTCCAAGGCAACGCTGGTCCCATGGGTGGAGCCTCGGGAGGCAACACGCCTTTTGACCCACAGGCCCTGGCACAGTTGTATACGAGGATGTTCCAGATGGCTGGTGGTGGCATGATGGGCGGCATGAGCATGAACCCAATGATGGGTGGTATGGGAGGCGGAATGGGCACCGGGTATGGCGGCGGAATGGGAGGTATGGGTCGGGGAATGGGGGGCGGTATGAATCCAGGAATGGGTGGTGGTGGTGGCAGTCCTGCGATGGGGGGTGGAATGAGCCGAGGACAGGGCATGATGCAGGGGAGTACACCGACTGGTCCAAGTGGATTGGGTCCCAACGTCCCACGCGGTCCTCGAGGTGCTCAGGGAGGTGCAAGCGGTCCCGGTGGACCCAGCGTGGGACCTCAGCGCGCCGGGCAGCGGGGTCAGCACAGCTACCACCCATACGCCCGTTCGTGAGCGTTGTTATTTCTTTCGACGCCGATCTCAAAACTTATCTGGCACCCTGTGCCAACGCCATGGAACATTTCGGACATGCGCTTTACTGTCTTCCATGGTTGTCGTCTTTTCGTTAATTTTATTTCAACGTATGGTCTTTTTTGTGCCATTTGTACAGTACTTATACGTACTAGAATGTTTTGGTCGTGCAGTAGTGAACCGTTCAGCACATACTGTGGCAGTGCATGTCTTTGGAATCGGTTCGGTTATTTTCTCAGAACGCGCTGGTAGTTTACAAGCTTTCTCTTCAACGAACAACTTACAATCTACAACCGACACCGACACTCGCAGGAAACCGCACGGAATGCCCCCGCACATCGACGTCGTTGTCGTCTTTCGGGCGGCACCGAATCGTACACCACTATCCAAGGAACAGATTCGAAAAAATGTGGCAAAAACAGAACGACAGTATACAGCACTCATTGATACACTCACCCGAGCAGGCCTAAGAGCGGTCGGGCGCCGTGGTGAAAACCAGGACCAGCTACTTATCCTCGTCGCCTGTCCGCCTGATCTGCTCGTCCGATTGGTTCACTGTGAACGGTCAGTCAGTCGTTTTTCTCGCGGATGTCGAATTCAGGTATCAATCGCTCATCTATCCTGTCTTAGATATTCCGACTTTTTGTATGGTCTTCCCATGTCAAGGCTACCTTCCGCGGAGGCAGACCTCGACTCGGCCCCGCTCTCTTCTGCGGATCGCGTGCGACTCGTGCATTCATATATTACATCTACCCCACATGATGGTGGCCTAGGAATCGTACCCGGGTGCCGAGAATGGGACCTCATCCAGTCGGTCATGGCACTCCACAACCACGAGTTCAACGATCAATGGATACGATTATGGACGCGGCACAGAATTGCTTCCGAGGAACTCGAAAAAGTGCGAGACCAGGTGTGTTGCATTGACCCCGTTTGCTCCAAAACAAAGCTGATCAGGGTGGGCAGTACGGTGACTCTGTCGCCCTCTATTTCTTCTTTTTGATGGCGTATACGCGCGCCCTGATATTTCCGTCTGTTCTCGGAGTCATCTTTTATTTCTTCGGCACGCCTTACTCTGTGATCTACTCGGCACTCTTATTTGTCTGGTCTGTTGTGTTCGTTGAATGGTGGCGTCTTCAAGAACGCATCCTATCCGTTCGGTGGTGTACACGAGGCTCTTTCCGTGTGGAGAAGCGGAGGGCTGATTTTGTCCCTGGGTTGCCCTGGTGGAGGAAGGAAGGGCGAAAGATGGCAAGCATACCTGTCATATTGTTGTTTGCAAGCCTTCTCTCCGTCTTCATGACGGGTGTATTCATGCTGGAGGCATTCGTAACTCAATTATACAAGGGCCCTGGTTCTCGCATTGTAGTAAGTCGTCGCCAATTGTCCATAGCTTAATCTGAGACCTTTTCGAAAGGCATTTGCCCCGACCCTTCTTTTTACGGCGTTGGTCCCTCAATTACTTGGCGTCTACAAGGCCAGTGCGAAGCGATACACAGACTGGGAGAATCACGCACACCAATCCAGTCATGCAAGTTCCTTTAGCATCAAGTTGTTTACATTATCAGCCATCAACGCCTATCTCGGTCTTGCGCTCTCTGCGTTCGTCTATGTCCCATTCGGAGACAGGGTGATGTCTCTTATTCAGTACTACCTCTTCTCTGGCCCACCGTGGGGGACGGCCACAATCCTCGAAAAGTTCAACTTCAGTATAAACGATACTCTCAAGTTTTCTTTGGGATCTTGGACATCGACGACGCGAACCAACGCAGGAGACGTGACTGCGCAAAGTTTGTTCGAAGCGGATATGACGCGGGCACGACTCAAATTGAATCCTTCGCGATTACAAGAACAAATGTTTGCATTCACGGTCACCAACCAAGTAATTGATAATCTTCAAGATGTCGGTTTACCGTTTTTATTGCGAGCCATTGGAGCCATTCGTTCTGGAAAGGGATTCAGGAATGGGGGAGGAAAAGGGATTGGGAAGAAGAAACGTGTTGCGTTTGATGATGAACCAGCTGGACAAGCCCACGACGATGCGCGAACCCGCGAAGAGCGCGAATTCTTGGAGACCGTGCGAAGTGAAGTGTCCCTTCCTGACTATGATACATTCGACGACTATAGCGAGATGGTAACCCAGTTCGGGTATGTTGCTCTATGGTCGACGATATGGCCACTGGCGCCGGTTATGTCGCTCTTGAACAACCACATCGAAGCGCGTTCAGATGCGTTCAAGATCGCGGTCCACGTGCGACGACCAATTCCAGTGCGCACAGACACAATTGGTCCCTGGCTCGAGTCCCTCTCGTTCTTGGCTTGGCTCTCTGCAGCCACAAACTCTGCGCTGGTATACATGTTCCGGACACCATTCAATGGGGTGGATCATGACGGCCCTCCGGAAGACCACATGTATGCGGCGACCAAGGATTTACTCATTTCGGCGTTCCTGATCGCGCTTCTTGCCTCACACGTGTACTTTGTGTTGCGTGGTGCCATACGACACGCGCTTGAGCTTGCGATATGGAGAGGTAGCAAGGAAATGAAGGAGGCAGAGCGGGTGGAGCGCGAGATTAAAGAGAAATATCTTGCGCAGTGTCCCACGATCCCGTTGCAGAGTCAGCTCAACTCGTCGTCGATCGGCGCACAGGAAAAGGACGACTGGGCGCCCTTTTGGACTACTGACGAGGGACTGGAGGAGATTCGCAAATCAGAAAAGGATGAATGAGTCCACTTGTCCCCGCCCAATTTTTGTATGGGTAGCATATTACGATTTCGTTTCGAATTTGGATCAATGTAGCTTGCTTAAGTACAAGTTTTCCTTGTAATTTTTGTTATTCCGTACTGCTTACGAGCTATTGTTGGTACTCACATTGAGCACTTGTTCTGACTCTGTTGACACCGTATCTGTACATACATAGCAACTTCTGTATCCTATAAGATCTGTAGAACGTATCACTTTCCTTGCATATATTACAAGTGATTTTGATGAGATCTGAATTCCAAAGATGTTCCATCGTGTTCCCAATCCTCATTCAAACCATAGTCCTCCAATGACCCACAACTGCGCACCTATCCCAGGGTAAGACTTCACCGCGGTCAATCATCCCCTGAACGTAGAACCTAATCCCATTTTGGTTGTTCCAGGTGTCAGGGAAAAGCGCCCGTTCGACGTGAAACCTATTCCCGCGACCATCCAGCCCCGTCGTGCCGATAAATATCGCGTTCGTGGGGTCCGCAGGAGGGATGTTGTCAGACGGAAGCGATTCAGCATAAATGTTGAAGTACACAAATGCCGGGAAACGGTACGCAGGTGTGTCGTGCAAACGCCACGCTGGAATGATCGTCTCCGGGTCTTCTATCTGGACATCGATAGGGTCGAACGTGGTCGCGGTGTCCCAAGTGAGGACACCTTGGAGTAGATCGGATGTATACGATGCGGGCGCATACGCGGCCCAGGTAACGGATGGAGTGCCGATGGAAACGGGCGGGGAAGGTGGAGTGGGGTATACCACAAGCTGACCTAGTGAAAGGGAGAATGTGACCTTTGCGGAAGCATCGTTGGACTTGAAACCGACGAGGAAACCTATTGCAACCGAAGTAGTGTCTTGGCTCGAGGTAGAAGTAAAGTTAATGGTCTGCTGAGTCCATCCATGTGGCAGATTAGAGACAATGGCCTGGTCGATGGTGAAGCCCTCAGCAACACTTTCGCCTGACAGGGATTTGACATAAAGACTGGCATCAATGTCGACGTCGTTGCCTGCAGTGGCCTTGTAGATGACGCGTGCCTCGAACGACACACTGGCCGCCACAACGAGAGACTGAACAGGCAGCCAAATATATTTGGCGGTGATGTCTGATTTGCTTCCATAATACTCGAGCGTCAATTTAAGTGTATTTCCTCCATTATAACCGTCTGTCATATCGAGCTTGGTCGAACCAGTGGGAGGGGCCTCATCTCGTTTAGCATCTTGCCAAGAAGGAGTGGGCCATGGCCAGACAAGATTTCCAAGGGAACTTTGCTTATCGATGTCCGTCCATCCGATCTCTGTTTCGAGAACCTTTTTTCCCTCGACGAACCAGGAATACCCCACACCAGGGGAGAAGCTGGTATGGAACACAAAGCTGGAGGGATTGGGGGGCGGCAAAGTTTGGAAGAATGCGGTCATAGGTTTGAATGGGCCTTCCGGAGAGTCGGGGACAGGGATAATTTCACCAGGTTTTAACGGACCAAGCCACAATCTTCGTTCGTTATCCCACCAGTTGTTCCAGTTTTGCTCCGGGTCCTCCGTCTTTGACTCCCAGGTCCATCCTGGGGCGAAGAGAGCTGTACTGAACCCCAAAGGTGCGGTGTAGGTGATAGCACGGTAGCAACAGTAGCCACTGTTACCATATTGGCCACGATCAGGCCAGACATCAACACCGGAGTGAACGCTTTGAAGAGTTTTCATCGAGGTGGAAGGATTCGTAGTTAGCTGTTGAAGCTTCTCAAAGTATTGAAGCATTTTTTCCTGTGTTTTGGGCACCCACTATACACCACACATTTGAATCTTCTGAGAAGCGCACTCGTTTACATGCTTACCCAGTAGTTCGTGAAAAGTGTATCGGAAGGAAGGAAAAACGGCAAATTGAGACCATTCAGTCTATTTTGATACCATACAGAGCCATCATATACCACACTGTCGTACCTAGTGTTGACGAGTGAGCTTTCGTTAAAGACATACCGAGCCAACGACATACCACATAACTTGAGAGTGTGGGCCAACTTTAGCGCGGAGTTCGGCGCGGAGCAATAGAATCCATGCAGCCAGAGCACGCGCATGATTTGTCTGGGACGACAAGTCGGATTCGAAGTTTAGCAGGTAACCGTCAAAGCCACGCTGGTATGCTAACTCGGCGAAAAGCGTCGCATAGCGTCGCGAAACGGGTATCCTTTTATCCTTGATCTCGTAATTGGTACGGCCTACAATGAGTTGGATGCATTCTGAATCGGAGTCGCCCTCAAATATCCTAGGAAAAAGTGTGTGAGGATGTGAAATGGTTGTCTTGATCGTACTCACAATGTGCCCAACATCCTTGTCCCATGCCTGTGCGCAGAGTTAGTCCATCCGGACGGTGGGACAGCGACCCGATGGTGCGAGAAGCTACATGCTCATTTATGAGACGCCTACACGATAAAAGTGGACGTACTATACAAAAGTGTCACAGAGTGGCCAAAAATTAAACGTATAGCATAACCCCGAAGGGGTCTCGGTATATCCACCCTACCCATGGGTGGTGTTGAGTGCACGACGGGACGGGTTTATTCCGAACAAGTGGTCCACTAACTTTGTAATCGTGACAAACCTGATCGATGGATCAGAGGAGATCGCACGGGTTTGGATGAATCTCTGCCTTACCAATAACTTTGCACCACTGTCTGACTGACCATCGACGCACCGAGGACGGGGCTGGTAAGGTAATATTCCAGACAGCTTGTCATGCGGTCGAGTAAACCACGCGTCAAGCTCGGGGAGAGACCTGAAGTACGGTGCTTCGTCCGAAACTAAATCCGAGTGTTTCTCGCCACGCAACGGCATAGGTGATTGATTGAAGAGGTATAAATCGAGTGGTGTTGCCTCGCAGCGAGTTGCCGGTCAAGGAGCGTGGGAACGGGATTCTACTCAAGTTGCAACTGAGTTAAAGACTGTCGCCGCTCTTGGAAACGTTTTTCTACGGTTCCATCTGTCGGAAAATGTCTGACCAGCAAGACATTCAAAGGGACAGTGGGACCCCTACGGAAATCGCCTCCCAGGATGTCTACAACAGCAACTCCAGCGGCGACAAGACCCAGCCTGCCGAAGAAATTTTGAATGCCCTCCATGCACTCAACCCAAAGTCCATCTCCAGTGTCACCCAAAACGGCCACGAACATGACCTTGTTCAGCAAGAGACACCTCAAGAATCTCAGCAAGAACCACCTTCTGAGTGGCATGCATTGCGCGAGAAACTGCGTGAACATCCGCAGGACCCAGAAGGCTGGAACAAGCTTGTCGACATCGCTGAAAGTGCGGGTGACCTAGAACAGATTAAATTGACCTACGAAGCTTTGCTTGAAACGTATCCAAACACGGTATGATATTCTTCCATCAATTCAAGTAATGTCTTTTGACAAAAGTCCGAATGAAGTCCTCGGCCCAAATTGCCTATCTCAACCACTTTTTGAGCCCTGGTTTGTTCCAGTACGCCGAGGAATTATTCAAGAGATTCTTGAGGACTTCTCCGCTTGTTGATCTCTGGAAATTTTATCTCACTTATGTCAGGTTAGTTTCAAGTGGGAGGGCGAAAGACAATTTGATAAATTCTCCTCTAGACGAGTTAATACGTCCCCAGCCAGCCGAGAAGCAGTTAGTAGGGCGTACGAATTCGCCCTTAATCGTATCGGTCAAGACAAGGACAGTGGTGAGATATGGAGTGACTATATCCAGTTCCTCAGAGCGGGGGAGGTACGTCTATCGTTACTCAGATCGAGCCAGATCTAATGTAGTACCAGGCGGCGACTACTTGGGAGGAGCAACAGAAGATGGATGCACTTCGTAAGGTCTACCACAGAGCTGTGCAGATTCCGCTTGAAAATGTTGAAAAACTCTGGTCTGAGCTCGAGACGTTCGAGAACTCTTTGAACAAGATTACAGTGCGACCTACTCTTAGTTGTTTGCTCTCCACTCATGATCCACCAGGCCAAAAAATTTATGACTGATCTGTCTCCGTCCTACATGCAAGCGCGAACTGTACTTCGTCAGTTGCAGAGGCACCTTGGTCCATTGTTCCCGCCGCCTCCAGTATCGTCGACGTCGAGACCATCCATATACTTACCTCCGGCTCCAACATTTAACGCAGCCGAGAGGGCGCTTGTAGGTTCTTGGAAGACCTATCTGAAGTGGGAGGAGAGTAATCCGCTTGAGTTCGAGGAAAAAGACAAAGCAACGCTCATATCCCGCATTCAAGGAGTCTATCGTAAGGCGATCATCCGCATGCGATACTATAGCGAGATATGGTAATACCTCCTTTAACCATCGTTTTCGCGTCGCTCATGTGTCCAATCACAGGTATATGGCATTTGTGTGGACCGGCAGTATCGGTAAGCACGATGAAGCCCTAAACATCCTCAAAGCCGGCATGGAAGCCAACCCGACGAGTTTCCTACTGCATTTTGCGTATGCTGAAGCACAAGAAGGCCGCAAGGAGCCTGGCGAGGTGACTGCAACATTCGACAAGCTTCTTGACACCCTGCGTGCCGAACTCGAAGAGCTTGAGAGTCGAGTGAATTCAGCCAACTCATCGTTCTCGTCTGATGCACCTAATCGTACTGCGCCTGTGGGAGCTTCGAGTGCACCCGGTACTTTGGCGACGGGGCTCGCAGAGGCGGGAATAGTGTCAAACAATTCATCTTTCGCCACGCAGACTTCCGATGATAAACCACCTAAATCGAAAGAGCTACAAGAACGCCGGACAGAGTATGGTCTTGTTTGGATTATGTATATTCGATATGCTCGTCGTGCGCATGATCTCAAGACATTCCGAGCAGTTTTTGCCAAAGCCCGAAAGGATCGCTGGACGCCTTGGGAAGTTTACGAAGCTGCAGGTATGTGCATGTAAGAGAAGTAATGAGCTGCCAAATTGACGAGCACTGACAGCGCTGATGGAGTACCACTGCAACAAGGATGGTGGGATGGGTGTTGCGTCTCGTATCTTCGAGAAAGGTCTGGAAAGTTTTGGTGACGAGATTGAGTTCGTGTTGAGATATCTTGGCTTCCTGATATCTGTCAATGATGATAACAGTACGTGGTTTCATGTTCTAGCTCACGATTAAGCTGATCATTATTGCGTTCCAGATGCTCGAGCACTGTTCGAGCGGGTTATTCCGACATTTTCTGCTGAGCGTGCTCGGCCGCTCTGGGAAAGGTGGGCACGTTATGAATATCAATTCGGCGATCTCGAGGCTGCACAGAAGCTTGAGAAGCGCATCGCTGAAGTGTACCCGACTGGTGCGCTTCACATTGTTGCCTTTCGTAACATAGACAGCTTATGAACTCAATAGACCCCCCAATCAAGCGCTTTGCACAGCGACACACATACCTTGGTACAGACGCCATTGCAGCGCGAGACCTTGGGTTTTCTATGGCAGGGCGTCAGCCCGCGGGGGCCTCGTCGTCTGTCTCGTCACTTGAAAAGCGAACAGATTCCTTGTTGTCGATTACATCCATCACCCATATGCCGCTTATCCAACCCCCTCTCAAGAGACAGCCAACGCCTGAACTGAAACGTCGAGAGGAATCCGTCAAGCCAGAGTTTGCCCCGCCTGCAAAACGGCCAAGGCCTATGTCCCCTCCCCGCGATAGAGAGCGTGATAGGTTCGCTGATGGTCCGAGGAGACGATTCGGCAGCCCAGCATCATGGGAAAAGGATCGAGATAGGGAGCTCCATTCAATGAAGAGAGACAGAGAGCCCGATGAGAAAACAACTACGTTACCTGCTGTGCTATCTTGGTTTGTTGGCCAATTACCAAATCCGGCATCCTTCGATGGTCAGTTCTGTCCCCTTGCCCGTCGCTCGGCTACTTCAAGAGGAAAGTTGACTCAGAATTCGTTTCACAGGACCCATATTCAGAACCGATGATCTCATGATGTTATTCCGAAATGCTGTCATCCCGAGCGTTACGCGGCGACCGAGCCCGCCGCCACCACCTCCACCGCCACGTATGTAGTTACTATTGTCCACATGACCCACTAGCCATCCACCTGACTCAACTTCATAGGTGGGCGTCCGCCTCCAGATTACGGGCCATACCAAGGACCAGGGGGAGGCCGAGGTCGTCGGTACTAGCTTACTGAACGTTGTTTCCTTTTTTTACACTTCTTGTCCATGACTTATTCTGTGCTACTTTTTCATGTGCGCCTTGAGCGAGGCTCAGTGTTTGAACTTGCTCAATTAATGTCATGCCAGGGATCACTAGTATCCTGTTTGGGTCCGTGAAAGGCGAGACCTGAGCTCCTACTCTCGAGGCTGTGACTGGGCCATCGCTACATGATCAGGAACTGCCATGCTGTGTACCTAGTGGCGCTCTGGTGCCGCAAATATTTAATTCAGAACATGACTATTTATCAATGACACTTGAACGAGAAAATAAAACAAAAAGATCTAGAGTAAACTACTCAAACTCAGGTAGTTATGGAACAGTCCTGTACGAAGTCGACCAACTCAATCATTTATAGAAAACGGAAAAATGTACTGACAAGGAAGCAAGGCCGAGATGTAAGAAGGGTCGGAATGAAACAAAGGGCCTGTAACATGGCAACTAACTGCCTTTACGGCAGAGTTGGTTCAAGGCAGCCCGAATGCAGACGCCAACGTTTTGCCGCCATGACTAGTGCCTTCTCTCATCTCATCGACACCTTTGACATGTACAAAGGACAAGATCACCATCAACGCCGATAATGGGACCTGTGGTGTGTGTTACAACTTCCTACCATGCCGCGATGAGAAGTTGAACAAGACGTCTGTACTTGTTGAATCTGTCTGCTTCGCTGTTCAGCAAATGGTGTGAACATCCCAGTCAATAGCGATGCAGCCCCACAAGCAAACGAATGGTGGTCCAGTGCCGCTTGAGAGATGAAATTATCTTCACAGCGAGGGCACAGGAAGTTTGGGACGTCATTCGTGTGGGTGGGTGGGCAGTCACCGAAAGGGTTATGGCCTTGTTCGTGGGTAGCTGATGGTTGACACCATGGGCGCTGACCCAGTCGATCCTTGCCCTGCCCCTGGGGGCAGTGGGACACGTCGATTGGGGTGGTGAATCGTGCAGAGGATATATGATGACAAGTCAAGTCAGGGCTCCCAGTTGTTGGTTTGTTTGACGGCATTCCGCTCTGAAAGAAAAATGCTGCTACTCTGACAAGGATGCGAAATCAGGGAGGGTTTTATACATTCTAAAAAGGCGCCACAAATTTGTAGACAACCTATTGCTCTGGTGCGTGCAGGGTCAGCAAATCAAGGTTTGCTATGAGTACAGCAAGATCGTACCTACTATGAAGAGTGGATCCAGTGCTGTGTTGGACGGCAAAGTTATGTGACATGATGATGGATCCCGAAAAAATATACCATTCAGGTAGTGACAACGGCCTCTGTTAGCAATAATAGTCTATAAAGAAAGACCCGAAGGCTATATAAGTGCTGAGTAGTATCGATGGGACGTCAATTTGATCCATGACTGGACCCCTCAATTGAAGACGGAGTCCGAGTCAGCCTATCACAAATGACAGAGAATCCGACCGGTAGGTCGATTTGTGAGCTTCGAATTTCGAAAGGGGCCATGCCAGGGGGGGATTCAGGGATCTCGCGTACTCGCTACCTAGAACGAAAACAAATGTTGGTTACCATTCTTGAGTGGCCAGTAACATAGTTGCTCGTGGTAAGAATGACGTGAGGTCAAAAGGATGACGGTGGAGTCAATCCTGCGTAATGATTAACGCATGAGTCGGAGGCGAAGGGGCGGAAGTTACCGTCGGAACTGGAAGGATCGGAATCAGCGCAAGTGACCCCACACAGAGATCAAACCACGATCATATCGTATAAACAGTCCCAAATAAAAGTATGTATAGTGTATGGTAAAGTTGGCAGCCAGAAGTTGCTGGTTACCTTGCATATGGGCAGAGGTTAGTACTATTAGGCAAGTGAGACAGGAGCTGTCTACAATCATCTCCGAGGACAGAAACATTGTATCTCAGCAAAAATCTATCTTGAGCGACCCCTGGTATTTACTCTATAACGTGGGCATTTCTAGCGTTAACCTTTTGCCCATCCCTGATCCCGGCCCACCAACTCAATCCGAGAGATACGATACAAGCGACTAGCGTCACCTGCAAGCTTCCCAAGTAACACGCCCTCCCATCGAGACACTGGTGTTCCGAGGGCAACTCACGCCGTACTGGAGTGATCATCGACCAGGTACGCGCCATTAATGGGGATCGTATGCCCTGAGCTGGCGTATGGGCGTCTAGGTAGTAACCGAACATAAGAGAAAAAAGATTTCCCCCAATAACAGGCGAAAACGAGACATAACCCCAGTTCTCAGAAAAGTGGGCTGATATAAGTGAGTGAGTAAATAGTTTTCATGCACGGAATGACCCACCAAGACCAAACCACTCAATCATTATCGATGGGAAACCCCCAAACAAAAATCCGTATGCAAGCCCCAATAAAAGGGTGGCTATCCATAGCGTCTCAACGGAGGATATAGCAATCGCGGTCACTTGGGAGATGATGAAAAAGAATGAGACAAGACAAAGACAATAGGCTCGAGGAAGTCGAAGACGTGTGTTTGTAAAGTCAGAGATTAAGCCTAAAATAAGATGAATCATAGTTCAAGGACAAGTTCCAAAGAGCTCACCAATTAAAACACGTCCTGAAAAGCTTCCCAAGCTCAGGATGGACACTTGAGCAGCTTGCCATCTGGAGGCTTCAACCTCGTCATAAATCGGATGCGTTTTGACGTATAGCGCTTGCGACATCGATCCGACATTGTTTATATCTGTCATGAAAGTGTGATGTTCGGATGGCTTCAACTAAGATGGGTTCACTGACACATGAGACCAGTTCCACTACCTATGGAGGGAGAGTGAGCATAAATTCCGGACATGTATGGCAACTACGTACATATTGCCATAATCACGAAGACAAGGCAAAAGTCCGAGCTAAGCAGAAGTCGCTTTCCATGTATGTCTGGCAGTACGTCTTTGTCCCCGACACTTCTTTCTTGGCGGGGGTCTGGCTCGGCAAGGGAAGATTGAACGAGAACTTGATACGAGGTGGGCTCCTCCTCATGTGATAGGAGTGGTGCGCGATCCGCGTTGGCCTCCGTATCCATTGCTGGGCCCAACGTTACGCGGGGTTCGATAAAGATAGCAGCATCTCCGCTCGGAATGGGATCGTAAGCCTCATTCACAGTGATGTTCCGTCCATTGGAACTCGTTGGAGGAAGAGGGACTGGCTTGACAATAAGTAGACCAATCAGCATTGGGGTAGCTGTTCCAATGGCGAGAGTTAGTAATAGCGACGATATATCTCCAGCGAAAAGTGTGTGTGCGAGCATAGAGAAAAAGAAAGCTGAGAGCCCGAAACCCGACATAACAAGACTAGTGGTGGTAGCACGCTGACGAACCGTACATCAATTGGTATGAACAGAAGCCGGAGGGAAAAAAACGCACAGAACTAGATAAAAAACTCTTCGCGGTCGTGTTCATGGCAGCGCTGAGGCCCGCATTGCTCCCCAAGCCTGTCATAAAGCCGCACAAGATAAGTAATGCAAAGTGTAGCACCGAAACAGTTGAGCCATCGCCTATGCCATCATCATACATCTGTTTGATACCAAAATAGCCAACGAGAAGGCAGATCGAAGCACCAATGAGCGGGATACGTGGACCCTTGAGGTCGACAACACGACCCCAAATGGGGCCAGAGGTGTATACGCCCACTATAGAATAATCAGTCAAGACATAGAATAAACACAATGGATCCATACTATTCCCTGCGAGACCAATGATATTCAGTTGCGTATGAGACACTCGGAGCCGAGAACCGAGCTGGGGTGCGTAGGCTGGATATATTCATGAAAGAAGGAGGTTTGTAGACGAAGAGCAACATACCGGAATAAATCTGTCGACCTTGGTAAGTATATCCTATTACTTACTGATCGTACTCACATAGTTAGTTCCAGAACCCAACGCGACAAGAATGGATCCAATAAGCATAACGACTCGGGATATGGCGCGAATCTCGCCAGGGGACAACTTGGCGTCTGCCGACCCCATTGTACGTATCGAAACTAGGCTTGATCGATCTGGTTTGGCGGAGGTGGAGTTGAAGAAGTCGTATGTATGCAGGACTAGTGAAACTTCGGAGTTGAGTATATTTGGATGATGGTCAGATGGGTCACACTAGTGTGTCACATCATAATCACCCATAAAGTCGTGTACTCAATAATATCCAACAGGTTCTCTGAGACGCCCAGCTGAGGCTTATTTTTGAGCTACTGTTCTGCAATTGACTCGATCAAGATGGGCCAGGAAGTCGTGTCTTTTGAACTGCTTCTAGCCTGCACACCATTTCTCGGCCGTGACTCGGACAGCCTCGTATTAGCGTTCGAAATGCAGATGGCACAGAGCAGTGGCAGGTCACGAAAATAAACGAGTCATACGTTTTCCGCTATTCAACGATTGCACCATACTCGAAATGACTTCCAGGGTTGGTCTATTGATGGTTTGCATCCCCCTTGCAATCTTGTATACGGTCTGGTCACCAGACCACACGGTTGGTCAGAATGGGCAATGGTACCGACAAAACTTCCCGGAGTTGACTCATCCCAATGCTCAGGTCTTTGAAGAACCTGAAGCGGCTTGGCCATGCCACATGTGCTCACTGTCGTAAGGGGAGTCATCATGCGCTTCACACAGCTGTCCCAATCTTTCTGTTTTTGACATTCATCGCGTGGTGGACATTGTTGGAGCATCCGGATCGTCTACTGCGTAGCAGTCGTCAATACAGTCCGACGCTGGTCGATGCGTAGGATGCGCACGTGCAAACGGACAAGGTAAATTCGGGTGCGTCGATGCTAACTCTTGGTGCGCCCTTGGTGTTCCTTACTCTAGACCTGTCAGGGTTAATGCCATCAAGTGTTCTTCCCCCTCGGAGTTCAATACTACATGTAGCGGCTTAATGACTAGACTGGATCTGGATGACATGTGCAAGGGGCTGTTGTGGTGGTCTTTCTAAGCACCGGTATGTTGACCCGAGTTCGTTACTTTACCTAGGATTCACCTATCAATAGAAGCTTACTCGGCATGTTTTCGCTGGCCCATTGATAGCCCTTCATGAGGGCTTCACTTGGAAGTTTCGGCCTACACCACGTGGTTTAGACCGAAGCGATGCAAATCGCTTGTGTAGCTGTCCAGGTGCGTTGTTTTCCATCCTCCTCGATACTCTGGAGTGCTAAGGCTTACTTGAAGGCTTGCTACAGCACAAGCTCTAGAACTCGGTCCGACTACCGTGAACCCTACTACACAGCGGCATCTACAACTGCGAGGACTTCGCTTGGAAGGATGGGAAAGTGATCAGAAATGAACGGATTTGAGCAGGTGCGGACTTAGGCGGTCATGCGTGCAAAAAGTGATGCTATAAACGCCACGTTCCAGGAGCGGGTGGCTGACGCACTGAGAACCAAACAACATCTCGTATTCCATCGTATGATTACTCGCTGTGCTTACATGCATGTCACCACAGCGAATACTCCCGTGAGCGTATCGATCAAATTCAAGTTGTTATAGTAGTCAGCATGAACCCGAGGGAGAAGGAAACAGAAGTACATTTCCGTTAACGGGGCTAATTCGCTATCCGATACTATGAATGCACTCGACAGGGAAGGAATGAATTTGGGTGCGCACCGTTATGTCTTCCAGGTCATTAACCCAGGTTGCTTCGTCTCAAATGTCCATTTGGCAGGTGCATGCCAAGATCAGTTGCCATATTGCTCCCCATCTATACATAGTACGCCGCGTGTTGCTTCTCCACCAAGTACAGCCTTGGCACGCTCATGGGGCCTCAATTATAGAAGTGTTGCTGCCATACTTCACATCATTAAAATGGCATCAACTTCTCCGGTAACTAGGATGATTTCGATCACGGCCTAACCGGCTCGGGCCACCGCACTAGACGCGTAGCGTAGGAATTTAGGTCAGAATTATTATTATCCTGGACAGATATATCCCAAGCACGAAGATAGAGCATGCCCACTATTCCCTCCTCTGCGCCATAATGGCCATCGTTTCAGCAAGATTATTCACGAAGATAATTGTACTAGGAACAGTGCTCTTGACGATGCTTGTGGCCGCTGACACCGCTGAGGCGCGCATGATGCGTAAGGAGGAGATACAGATGCGTCAGGCAGAGGCTGCACGGCTCTGGCAGCGTAGATCCGGACCTGCCGTCCCCCACTCACACAGCGTCAACCGAACTGGCATTCGAAATATTACGTTCACAAATCCGAAGGCATCCAGTAAGCATATGATCATCGTTGGTGGGAATCTGTCACGATTGACGTTGCCTTTGAATTTGTTAGAATATTGGGTCGATGGGAGCTCCCTCCCGTTAGTCGATTTTGATGTTGGGCCTAGTTGGGCTGGTTTACTGCCTATCAGCAACCGTCCGAACGAGACGCGGCAGGTTCGGGCAGTGATACCATATGTTCAGCTCATGGGATCCTGACTCTCGAACAGCTCTTCTTCTGGTTCTTTCCTCCAGGCCCTGAAGGGAGCCCGGATGACATCATTTTTTGGCATGGATATTAATTTTCCCGATCAATTGGCGCAATCTAAACCTTTACCTAGGACCAACGGCGGCCCTGGATGCTCTTCGCTCAAGGGTCTTCTCCAGGAGAACGGGGTCAGTAGCCGCTGTTCCGAGTGGCAGCGCAAGATGCTCAGTCCCATCACTTAGCCTCTTTCGTGGGCTTGGGGTCAAGCAAAGCCGACAATCAACGAACATAGCTGGACTAATTTGTCCTCTGTAATCTGGGTCGAGCAGCCTGTCGGCACCGGATTCTCGCAGGGTGTTCCGAACATTGAAAACGAGGACCAGCTTGCTGAACAACTCGTTGGGTTTCTGCAGCAGTTCTTGGAAGTATTCCATGAACTCAAAGGAAAGAAACTTTGGCTCACGGGTGAAAGCGTGAGTGTGTCATTGATTATCCGGTGAGGCATGGAACTCAGGGACCCCTTTTGGCTAGTATGCTGGCACCTATGTTCCTTGCAAGTCGCGGATCTATACTGGTTGAAAATAAACTTACCGTCTGTCACCAGATATTGCAAACTATATATACCGAAATCCTACCCTGCTGGACCTTTCTCTTCAAGGGATCTGGATTTCCGATCGTGCGTGCTCGTTTGTTATAGGAATACTGTGCGCTGAGTGATACTCTCCAGCGACACTTTCATGGAGTGTTGTGCAAGAAGAGATTCCCGCAGTGGGATTTGTACACAAGTATAAAGGCCTGTTTTCGTTCAAGTATGATCGCCTTTGTTTCCGTTTTGCATTCTTATTCTCGAGTCTGCGCCAGTGAAACTTTTCTCGATTATCTCGATCAGAAAGCGGCCACCTGCAATTACTCCAGCTACGTCTCCACTTATGTCAAGTACCCTCCAACAGGACTCCTCCCTCTGCCTGGGGGTTCGGTCGAATCTGTGGATGGATGCGATGTTTGGTCTGATATTTTTAACAACGCACTAATAATCAATCCCGCATTTGATGTTTATCGTATCTGGGATACGGTAAGGACATATGCACCATAAGAAACAGGAACTAATCTCGAAACAACAGTACCCGATCTTGTGGGACGTTCTCGGCTCCCCGTATGTCTTCTTGTGGAAGATGGTCAGCGCAAGCTGACATGACTGTGCAGAGGCAGCTTTCCGCAACAACAATCACCCCTCTACTTTGATCGTCGTGAAGTCAAGGAAGCGATCCATGCGCCAATTGACACGCAATGGGTCGAGTGTTCGAACATCAATGTGTTCCCGAACGGGGACCAGAGCTCACCACCTGCTTTTACGGTACTCCCGAGTGTAATCGAGAAGAACGTACGGACTGTGATTGTACATGGGTTGGCTGATTTCGTAATAATTTCTGAGGGGTATGTCACGGTCCATTTTCCATTTTCATCTTCATTGACCCTCGAGGCGCATCGCTAGCACACGCATCGCAATTCAAAAGTAGGCTTTAATGTTTTCGCGTCTAAACAGGACGTTGACTAGCGCATTCATGGATCCTCTGACTTGTTAAGCATGACGTGTACGTGGTTGCCTACCCATGGCATAGCATGGCATTTGAGTGTTTAACATCAGGGAACGGGTTACAAGGGTTCCAGACCCCAATCGCCAACGACAGTTTCATCGTCGACGGTGTCGGTGCATATGGCAATATGCATTCGGAACGTGGGTTGACTTATGTCGAAGTCGTACTCAGTGGCCACATGGTACCGCAATTCGCACCCGTGGTAAGTGCCATTATCATCACGGCACACTTTTGTGGCCTGCAGGCGTCTTTTTTTATTATTTGAGCATGATCGTGCTGATCCTGGCTGTCCCCGCTTGTGAATATAGGCTGCGTTCCAGATCATGGAGTACCTGATGGGATTCAGGGAAACGTTATAAGAATGCGACAAGGACATTACCCTGTGCAATTGTTGCGTTTGGCAGATAACCGATGATCCGTGATGCAACGCCAGTGACTGATTTCGCCCGATACCTCTGGGTCCCCTTCTTGAACATATCCCTTCATTTGTGAGCGCAGCAGGTAAAGAAGAGACGCAACGGACGCGACGTCGAATGGGACACATAATTTTTTCCTCCTTGTCTCCGCTGCACGCTCACGTGTACGTATTTCCTAGAAACCAACTGCGATGTAACACCACCATCTACTTTACGCTATATGTGCCGATGTACCAATTTAGCCGCGTTCGTCACGTTTCCACAAGACATCGTACTGTGGATTGGTATCACGCAAAAAGCTTTCTGTCTTGTGTGATAGACCTTGCTTTGCTTGATGTTGTAGAGGACGCAACGTGATCGGGCGAGGATCCATACCAGTACGAATAATGAACGGTAGTAGGTACTACAGTGGTCAATTGAAAGAGCGACAGAACAAGCAGTACAGTACGATACAAAAAGTTCAATCGTGGCAGATACACATCTACTAGAGGCTACAAAGCGGTGTGACGAAAGAAGCTGCTCCGCAAGTCGTGAGAAGAGGGATACAAAGCAAGTTACGTGTGATCACATCTCGTTCCTTGGAACGTGTCCGAGAAAGCAATACAAATAATTAAGGGAGAAAGAGCGAGAGGAAATCTAACGCGTGGATTATTCGGCGATCAGAAGACGAGGAAGACGGCCGATGCGGCAGTGCCGAATAAAAGCGCGACAGGAACACCTGCACTCGACGCACCATTCGTCGACGACGCCTGCGTCGGTGCGGCGGAGGCGGTTGCAGGAGCAGAAGATGAGGACTAGAAACATCAAGTGTAAGCGGTGTGGATGATCAAAGAGGGAGGTTTGGACGTACGCTCGGGGACACGGCGGCGGCAACGTTACCACCACCGTCGCCATTCACGTCGGCCGCGGTGCTGTGCCAAGTCCCCATCCCTGGGGTTCCTTTTTCGTTAGATGGGTTGGGAGCGGCGTCGAGTACACTTCTCCACGCCGCTTTAAATTGTGGAATAGCACAAGTGCCTACCGACCATCCATGAGTATGTGCAACGTGCATGTGAGGGAGTAGGCTTACCTGACACGAAGAGAAGGCACACAAGCATGAGTGCGACACACTGCATCGTTGCGGCGACAAAGGCGGGGCGAAACAGGACCATATTCACAGTGTGATAACAAGAGCACGGATAGGTTCAAAGGGCGGGTAAAAGGCGAGGGCCTGCTCGGGACAATGAAATGTGCGCAAAGGCGGGACATTGTTGGTGTGCGCCCTTTATACGCACTGCTGTAGGAAAATCAAACGCACAAGGAACGTCAAATGAGGCAAGGAAGGAGTGCATCTCTTACGGTGTCGTTCCATACACGGCTATACGTTTGTGCTCTGTCGGGTGCACGTGTATGACAATTTCTCGCAGACAAGCTCATGCCCAAATCGGGAATACAAACGGGCGTTGCACAGAAACCGTGTTTGGTCATGTTTGTCCAAACCACCTTGTAATCAGGGTAACAAAACACTACGTAGCGGACGACCCCGGCGTGGAGGCACGGCTTGCACTCGCTGTCTTGGTCCGACCCGACTTTGCCCTGGTGGCTTTGACCAGCGAGCTCTGCTTCTCACAAAACTCCCTCAACGCCTCGAGGGCATCGGACACGTACGCTTTACTCGGGCGTTCCACTATTCTGTTGCAAGGTGTATGAGTCCTCGGTTGTGCAGGAAAAAAAAAGGTCCCAGACACACCGGGCAGACATCTCCTCCACGATATCCTTGGCATTCAAATAAGGCATGTCGCTCAAGATCTTGCCATATACCTTGAGCAGGACTGCCTGACCACCTTTGATGGGGGCCACTGTACCCACCCACCCCTGCAGTCGAGCCTTGATGTTCGGGCGAAACTCTTCTCTCAATTCCTCCACCTCTGGCTCGTCCCCATCGAGATCCATGTAACCCAGTATATCAGCATCGTCGGCGCCCACTCCCGGAGGAAATGGTAGACCGATCATGAGTGCGGCGAGTGCCATGGGGTGTGCAGTATCTCCTCGTGGTGTTAAGATTGCCTTGACCCAGCGTTCGACACGCGTGCGCCGCGCGAGATTGTCTGACCGTAGCGCGAGAATCTGTTTAAGCTCCGCCTTGTTCACTTCGGAATCAATGTTACAGAAGCTAAGGCGAATAGCGGCGCGGAACACGACAAGGACATCCAGGAGCTCTTCCTCAGCGATCGACATGGCGTGGTGGCGGTACAAAAAGTTGCTGGACAGGGCGAGCACTGCGAATTGCAAGGATGTGGCATCTTGGGGACGCAAGAGATGTTTGTGTTCCAACAAGAGCTTGTTGATACTGTCTGTTCTGTTGCTGATCGAAAGGATGCGTAGTGCGGCGGAAAAGTTGTCAGAAGAGTAAGCGGCGACAGACATCAGGAGTGGATAAAGATCTTCCTCCAAACTTTCCTCGTCGTCTGAGATGGCGATCAAGCTCGAATACAATGCACCTGAGGGAGCGATCTTGAACAGGTTGAGGAGGGCATCGTGCACGAGATCTCGTAGTCGATGTTGCCGGTCGGTGATACGCCATGACCAATGAGAGGCATAAAAACTTTTCGGATAGAGATCGTCGTCACAAGCGGTGGAACAATTATCAGAAATGTAATTCTGGTCGCCGTCGTCGTCCACAATGTGCAAGTGTTCAAGAGCTTCTGCCGAGTCATGGGCGGCAGGATCTTGGTCTTCGTGTGCAGGGTCCTGATCCGAGAATACTAGTGATGGAAAAGTGAAGAAAATGCGGGAGAAGGGTGGATGACATACAATTCGTGCCACCACCCAAGAGTAGTTCCAAGGCCCGCCAGCCGAGAAGAACGCGGATGTCATCGATCATATCAGGGACGGAGCTTCTCTGACGTTTTGACCCTGTGGTGAGGATGGTGATGAGGAGGTCACGCCATACCCAGAAGATGACAGATTCAAGATTGCGTGCACCGTTGAGCATGAAAGATTTGACGACCTTGCCTGTGGACCTAGTGATGCAGACGGGCAAGAACATGTTTGCGAGGGAACACTTGCAGCTGTGAGTGAGGTAAGCGAGGTAAGGGGTGGGCTGGGAGAGACGTGCCCTCCACAGGTGTTGCCGATCTGATCTAGGGCGTCGCAGGCAAAGAGAAGACATGCATGGGCGAGGGTAAAGTTGGTGCGACACTCGAAGACGACCTTCCAGATGTCGTTGAGCCAGTGGGCGAGGCTTTCTACTGCCTCTGCGAGGAGCTGTTCGCGGCGAGAACGCTCCCTAATGATAGACCGCTTCGATTCGCGGGACAACTCGAAGACAAGCGCGGCGATTTCCTGCTTCTTTGCCTTTAGGTTCAGCGCGGGCATGCGGGCATAGCGACGGTGCATCTCTGTCGCAGATGCGGCGACCCTCTTCTGCTTGCGCCGTGGGGCGGCGTCGAGGAGGGGCGCGAGGTGTCGCCGTACGAGGAACTGTTGTGAATCGGGGGGGAGTGCATCGTACACCTGAAGAAACCTGATCCTGGTGGACAATAGCGCGTCGAGGGTGGCTGCCCACTGACCTTTTGCTCGCTGTGGACGGCATCGTGGAGGAGATGAGGTTATTATTATTGTTATTATTGTTATTATTATTATTTATGTTGTGTTCCATTCTTGTCTGCCGACGTGTGGTGTGCAACGTTGTCGCCGCACGTTTTCAGCGCGTCGCCTTCGTCTTTGTTATCAGCTCGTCCGATCTCACCGCCGTCCTCTTTAACGTCCATGTCCAGCCACTCCCCGCACAGATCGAGAAAGCCCCAGATGTACCAGCCCATTCAAAGTACGTATGTTCACCTCCACCTCGAGTACATCTTCTCCCAACAAGCACAGGCTCGTCCCAGAACTCACCCCCCCGCGAAATGTCGCCGTCACCGCGCGACAGACAGCGCACCGTAAAGGCCCAGTCGATGCCGATCGTCCCATCAGTCATGCAGGTCTTCAATGCGGCCTCTGCACAGCCCTCTCAGCGCCAGCTCCAGCAGAGTCCGTCCTCTGCAAACCTCTCGCTCCAGTCTAGGCGTTCCACGACACCCCCCATGACGCAACCACCAACCAGCGTGCCAAAGCTCCCATCGCCATCCAGTCAGCCCCTAGCCAGAGAAGACGTACAGGAACATTACTCTCCGCCCGTGCCACCAGTCCACGCAGCCCAGCCAGGCATACTTCAACCACCACAGCAGCCTCCCTCTCACTCCCTCAGCCAGCCCATCCATCAGCACCCCAACGTCAATCCATCCATGGGTTACCCACGCCCAATCAATAGGATCACGCCCCAGTTCCTCGCTTCCTTCCATACCATGGAAGAAAACTGGCAGATGACCGCCGAACTCATGGCAGAGATCGAGCGCGCAGACTATGCCCAGACCCTCAGTCAGCAGCCCCCTGCTCCAGGAACGTCCGGCGTGGCATACGCCGGTGGCGCCCAGAGCGGCGCAGTGTACGTTCGCGAAGTACCCTCCCCCCACAAGGACACGGTCCTTGACCGCGCTCGAGCACTCGAGCACACCATCAACAAGGACACAGACAACGCACAATCATTACCCCCTCCCAGGAGACCAACGCGTGTCAACGAGCGTGATCGTGAGCCTCAGCCGAGCGACAGCACCCAACCTCGCAATCGTCCTCTCCCAGCCAGCCCCGGAAACTCTCCTTCTTACTCTCCTCAGGGGCATTCCCAGGCACGAGGACAATCCCCGGATCGCTTATCACCGCCTTATCACACACCCCAAGGTTCCTCCGGCGAAAGTGGAACCCCCGGTGACTATGTCTCCCTAAAGCGCGAGCCCTATCAATCTTCCACCGCTTCTCATCCCCGGATCTCCCCTCCACCTTCCTCTCGTAAGTCTTCCAATGCAACCGACAACACTCGTTCGACACCACCCGCTGCCAGCAAACTCGCTAGCCAAACACCACCCCTCCAGGCAATGAAAACACGCACCCCCGACAAGTCTCTTCCAGTACAGGAGGAGCCAGAAGACGACGTTGTGACGTCGTTGAAAGATAACACCGGTCATCATCAGTATGATCACGGTGGGAACTCCTCGCGTGAGGACGACGATGACACCCTCATTGAACCAGAGACAACTTATATGCGCTCTGGTAGCGAAAATGATCGTGATGGCGATTCAGCAAGCTACACTCCACGCTCCCCGAGCGTCACTCTCCCAGATTCTTATACCACCCGCCACTACGTGTCTTCTCATCCCAACAATCGTCTTGCTAGTCTCGTGAAACATCACCGCAACGGCTCTACGGACCAGCTTGGTCTCCGTAACGTCGACGCCGTCGTCAACTCAAAGCCTCCAGCAAGACCAACTGAGGAGACCCGTGAGTCGCCTCTCGTTTTTGTGCGTATGAATGTTGGTCAGACATATGGAACATCAGATGACACGGTGGGACGTCAGCAGAGCTATTCTTTCAACGACAATCGCGGCACAGAACAATCTCGGAACCAGAATGCACAAAACCCTCGGCCACACCCACTTCAGACCCAAATTCAGCGAGAGGATCAGTATTACGACGATCCTGCTGCTGCATACCTTCAGATGTACTTCCAGTCCGCGCGCCCCAACGCCCCCATACCGCCTACGCCACACAGTCAAACTGCCGCACCGTCCCCATCCCCGTTTGTGTCTAGCATCCAGCCCAGCCCAGCACCACCTGTTGGTTCACCTTATCCCTATCCCTTTGGTCATGTTCGCCGGCAGTATGCTGTACCAACCGTCCCCACCGCCCCGTCAACCAGCTACGATCCGAATCACATCGAGGAGCAACTTGCGCTCCAAATGCAAATGTATGCACTCAACAACAATGCAGCGATGAGCGATTCTACATTTTCTCCTTCCTCGACGCCGTTCCCGGCGTCATATAACCCATGGGCGTTCCTCCAGGCTTCGCGTGCGTTCGGCGGTCGTCGCTTCGACTCTATGAGTTTGCAGTCATCACCGAGCCATCAACCCGTCAGCCTACCATTTCCAACTGCTAGCCGCGGGAGGGGTCTGAAAAGGCACGAAAAGTCTATTAACCTGCGTACGCCTGCATCGGGGATCAAAGAGAAGGTGGTCAAGCCACCACCGCGTGTGGAGAGCACGCAGCCGAGGGACACGAGTCCGGAGCCATATTCCTCTGGGGAGGAGACGGCAGGTGAGGGATATGAGGTCCATGAAGAATCCGCGTGGGTGAACGGAGACGCTGATGATGCGGAGTGGATAGACGAGGATGGGGACAGAGATGAGTTGGTTGAGCTCGAGTATCATCCGACGTTTGTCGCCAATGTGGACAAGCGGCGACGAAAGTGGGAAGCGCGATGGGAGGGGCTTCAACAAGCTGTGAGTTGTGACGCTACGTTTCTTCAGGACAACTGACAGATACGGTGCTAGTTCCAAGCGTTGGATTGTGAGACGGATACAACGATGGTCCTCTTCGCAGCGCCATCGCATTCGACAAAATTACACGCGCTCACGTCGCGCTCGGTGCGACGTGACCAGCTCACCAAATCTCCCGCGATGTCTCAGATGCGAACAGCATTCAAAAATATCGCGTCACGGCGGCAAACTACGCGCTCGCGTGCACCCTCGGTCCTGCACCGCCTCCTCTCTCCGAACTTGGCCAACGGCGACGGCTCAGATACACCCTCTGCCGAGAGAGAAGGCGAGCTGAAGAGGGCGCTCGAGGCAGCCCTCGGAGGCATTGAAAGCTTGCGTGCGATCTATGCGCAGAGAATGTTGCGGTGGGAGGAGGAGATGCTCAGGATTTCGGATGAGCGCGAGAGTGTGGAAGTGTTGTTGAGACAGACGATTGGAGTGGGGTTGCAGCCGAACGGGATATGAGTACACATCCTTCTTGGCGCGGAAAATTTTGAGAAACGCAGAGGTAATGTACTCGTCTGTCTCTTTTGCTCTTTCTTCTTGTTTCGTTTTGCGAGCTGGTTCTTGTCTTTTTATCACCCAACACTCCTTTCCCTGTGGTGTGGGTTAGACGGGTAGAACGTCTAGACGGTCACAATCACTATATTCTCATGTTGTATGGTTACACATTCCTTTGCATTCTGTTATGCCCCCCGATGACTGTGCCACGCTCCTTCACGTTAGGATCTATACGATACACGCTTCATCCGCTGTCTCTCATTGCATTGTTGTATTTTTGCGGAGACTGTGACATTATCTGTAGATTGTCAGCGTTATCTGTTATATATCACTGCTTACATCAAATCTCATCAGATATGAAAACGCCACGGACGGAACATACCAGTTTTTCGCTATTTCCGAGTGCGCGTGGGAGTGGCCGCTGCCATCTGCCATGCCAATGGCTATATCATTAATGGCGTCACCTTCATAACTTTGCAGTTTTCCGCGGGCGAGCGGGCCACTGGAACCAGACGGCGCCTCAGTGAGACTCTTGAAGTCTATCCAAACAAGTCCCACAAATTTCGGATTTGCCCCCGTCCTCGAACATGAACATGGGCACGGATCTTGCCCGCAGCCCATCTCCGGGTCCGACACGAAATCCGTTGGTGGAAGTAGATCTGCTCCACTGTATATTGGACTATCTCACACCACTAGGTTGGCCCCATGGACTAGTGGATAAGGAGGCGCGCCATGCGTTGTTCGTGCTGGCACAGACATGTCGTGCGCTTTCAGACTCAGCCCTTGACCGTCTCTGGAGAGACTTGGACTCACTCAAGCCTCTCGTTCAATGTTTTGAACCAATCTGGAATGAGAGGGCAAATGTACGCTTCATTTGATTTTCTGTTGGGCTTTGCTCACGTTTTTGTCAGTCGGTGCTTTCCCCGACTGAATGGGTTATCGTTCAGCGGTATTCCCGTCGCATTAGGACACTTGCGGTTCACCCTCTTGATCCGGAATCTCTTTGGCTTTTGCAAGCCACTAGCCATCGCCCTTCCCCGCTCTTGCCCAACCTGAGGGTGCTCTTTTGGAACCCATGTCCACATATAATGGTCGATTGCTCGGATTCCCTCGCCATCGGATTATTCCGAGGATGGGCAAACCACTCACTTAATTTCCTCTTCGTTGGTATGGAGGGTATGAATCCTACAGCGATCCCGTTATTTCTTGCCGACTACCCGATCTTCCCAAATTTGGAGTCCTTGACCCTTTTCATCGACATCCCTAAACATATGAAAATACCTCCGACGATCATCGAACGTTTCTCTCACTCCATTACTCTCCACCACCACCTTCAACATATCTCTATGCGTGTTCCCATCAATAGCGTTGCCCTGTCGCACATTGCAATGTCCCCCAAATTCAGAAAGGTTTCGGTGGTTCTTGATCACGACCAATGGGACCAAATTCATTTTCCCTCCGATATTACACCGTTCTACAACGTGGAAGAGCTGTCCTTGACGATACCTGATCTCCAATTTGTCACAAGCCTCCTACGAACTGAGGGTCAAATGTTTTGTTTTCTCTCGCTGGACCTCTACTCCGAACCTACCACCTTTGCATTATCCGCGTTCTTCGCTACAGTCGTGTCTCAGCAGCGCATACATTCCCTCCAATCGCTTTCCCTTTGTTCCACACGGAGATCCAGCTCTACACGGAAATCTCGTGTATCCAAGATCGCTATGTGTGCTCCTCTCCCGTACGACACCCTCCGTCCCATCACTTCCTTATCCCAGCTTCGTAAACTTTATATCAACCTCAGCCATTGCCTTTTAATCGATGACCACGACTTTTTATCGTTGGTGCGAGGTTTGCCATTACTCGAGGAACTCCAGCTGTGGTGCTACCAGGACCAACATGAACATTCATCAGGCAAGCACATGACACTCGGGGCGCTCCAATCACTCCCAGAGTGTTGCCCAAACATGTATGCGCTTTCTCTGCCTCTGGATGCAAGAGAGATCCCAGAACCGACCGTACCAAGTAAGGTCATGCAAAGAATGACCTTTTACGAGTCTCCCATCGACGATCCGCGGTTAGTGGCCAAGTTCCTCTACCGGCAATTCCCAACTCTCCAGACTGTGCTCGGCGATTTTCATTTCCCGCTCCGCTCCAAAGATGCACAGCTGTACGAAATGAGATGGTTCGAAGTGGACTATTACCTCGGGCTCCGTGATGCGCTCTAATCTTGGGTTCATACCCTTTTTTCTACACGTCTGGACGACGGTGTTGGAATAGCTTTTACTTGGACCTCTGCCATCACTTCGAGCATGGTTGGATGCTGGCTCGGACAAGCGCATTTTTCAAGCGCACAGATCGGCATGGCGTATTTATGTTTGCGAGCCAAAACAATGCGTAGCACGTGTCTCTTGTCTTTCGTCGGTCCTGGTCATTGTACATCTACACCATCTTTTGTATCTTGCCTCGAAGCAGCGTGTATCGAGATCGATCCAGTTGGACGTTTTGTTCCAGGCTGTGTATGTACATGGTCGTTTCATGATCCACGGCCGTCCGCTTCCATGTCCCACGGCAAATTCTCACCTTCCAACCAAGTCGATCCAATTGTTGAGGAGACACGTTCTCTCTTGATATTTTTCTAGATCACACAAAGCGTAGAGAACTGGTTGTACGAAAATTTCTAGGGCAACGCTCGGATACCGTGGCCAGAACAAAAGGGCCTTGTATCGCGATGCTTCCCTCTCTTTGTTTCTCCTCAACCTCTGCATCTATATTCCTTTCCTTGTGCGTTCTTTCGCTCGTCATAATCAGTGGTAGCATGTACCTCTGGCCTCTGTTGCTCACCCATGACGGTGTTCTCGTTGGCTGATCACCCAACGATCGACATTTAATAGGGTAGTTCAAAGTTGATTTCGGCGGTCGTTTTGGGGCGGTTTTCGGGCGTGATTTCGACTCGGATTTCGATTGAGGAGAACGTCCGACAATTGGATTTTCCGGCGCCGGACTCCTCCGCCGGAGTTCGCCGCGGAGTCTGCCGCGGAGTCCGACTTGGAGTCCGCAGGACTCCAACTCATACGCCGGCCTGTAGACACGGCCTAACCACTGAGCCAACAGAGGCTGCTGCTTTGCTGGGTCTGATGGTCACTGTACGCTCACTCTTATCATGGACAAGGACTGCACGATAATGTTGGAATTTGTTTCCATATTGGGCATTTACTGCTTACCTAATCATTGGTACATCGGACTACCATAGTTACTGTAGTTTACTTAGCTACCATACTGAGTATCCTACAGGTACAGTATTTACTGTTTCATTATAGCTACCATACTGAGTATCCTACAGACATTCCAATATTCCAATAGATAATGCTTACCAAATGGTGCGCTCGAGCATTGTACTGCCATTGTCATATCCCGTTTCGTCTCCAAGTCAACTCCTCATCTCCGGTGCCAACTCCATCGCTCCTCCGGGGCGTTCTCCATCAATAGACAACATATGACATCCGGACCCACGTGACCTTTCCTTATTTAGTTATCCTTGTTTCCTGATTGGCTGTGCCTTTCTATATTCCTTAGTAATCATTCTTCGATGCGCAGTCCGGCGTATCTCATTACCGGTGCACAGCTCCGGCTTTCTCCTTCCCGTCTTACTGATCAGAACGTTCCGCAGTTACTCTGTTAGTAATGCGATACAACTCCGGTAGTATAAATATCGTAGTTACTTCACTGTAGTCTCTTCAGTCTGAATATCAAATTGGACAACTCCTGTCCTCTCTCCTTCCCTACTCCTACTCCGCTCCAAAGAGTCAAACCTACACAAGGCGCTGTCAAAGTGTAACTCCGGACTCCGGGCTCCAACTCCAGAGCAAGTCCGGAGCTCTTTCGCACTTCCGGTCCACTATTCCCTTTCGGACTTACTGGATCCCCCTTTGGTCTAGTAATGCCTCGTGCATGCAGCGTTGTGGCGTCCCTACCCGCTCCGATCTCGTGTTACTGCGCCCATTGTACTTTCCTGATGCAGTACGCCTATTTTTCGCCTATTCCGCTCCGGAGTTTTCCGGAGTTACGCGCGCGCGTGTCTTCGACCTACTTAACCCTTCGAAATTTCCTTCGCTCACCTCAGTTGTGTTCTCACCCTTGGTGGCACAGTCTGAGGTGAGATTCCCTTTTCTTTAGTACAGACACTATACTTACTTTACTTAGTTAGGCATTTGCTGCCTCTATTTAGGTAAATATAGTTGTGTTCTCACCCTTGGTGGCACAGTCTGAGTTAGGCATTTGCTGCCTCTATTTAGACTTTTGACAGGCGCGACACATAAGTCCTGCGCCAAGACTCACCCCTCCGCTCTGCTGCTCCGCTCCGACCCTTCAATCCCTCGGGCCTAACTCCAGGAGACAGGAGTGACCGGTTCTAACAGCCATGGTCACTCAAACGAGCGCTGATGAGTAGGATTCCAAGTAGCTGCCGCTTGTCCTCAATGCTCCCCCACCTTGGCACTCATTGGCAATGCCTTGGGATTCCGATCACTGAGAATACTGTCAAAGTTGTCAGATCTAGATAAGGGCAAAGATTGCCTGACTCAGACTGTGCCACAGAAATGGGAACACAACTATATTTACCTAGATAAGGGCAAAGATTGCCTGACTAGGTTAAGTAAGTACAGTATTCAGTG
>JBBPUD010000211.1:0-38781 GCA_038094475.1 Phylloporus aff. rhodophaeus | reverse complement strand
TTGTGCTCCGTGGCAGGCGACATGGACCCATCGGTGGTCCCGGAAGGCTCGCACTGCGCCATCGACAGACGCAGCAGGGCCAATGATGGTCTCAAACTCGACATCTGAGGGAATGTCCGTCTCATTCCGAATCCTCTCCAGTTCATACTCCACCTCTGGGAGGTGTCCCAGCTGCGTGTCCGCACTCGGGTGCGCTTGACCAACTGCCCCAAAGGAAATCATGTTTGGCATTCGAGAGGCCTTCCGAGTTTCTCTCTGAGAACGAAGGCGTTCACGCGCTCGGAGGAGAGCAGAGAGAGATGGCGCATATGAAGAAATGTACATGTCGAAGAAGTTCTTTTCCGTTTTCTTGTGTGGTCCTGCAGCATGCAATGGCAGCATCGTGAATTTAGACGTCGGACACCACCAGATGCGTGAGCCTAGAGGAAGCTCGACATCGTTTCGTAGGACAGAGGCGACCCGCTCGACAACAGATGTCCACAAGTCCCGTAACACTTCCTTCACGTATAGCTCCCTGTTCGGCCCATATGCATGCGAGTCCTGTGTCAACTCTGATAGTTGGCTACATAGTTGGTCGACATCCTCGAGCGAGCAACGAAGAGGTACGTGGACAGGTGCCCGAGAATGAAGAACAATGAGGGAATCACAAGTATACTCGCTTGCATTCACGATGATGACCGGTCCGTGCTCTGCAGCTCGTTGAAGGTCGTCGAATTGGGGAGGTAACAGGAATCGTGAGAACCCATCCAGACTCCGAATCTTGTTCACAACCTGCTGCCACTCTTCCTGGACTCGCCAGTACAGATCTGTATCTTTCCCTTCATCATGCTCTGCATGTTTTCTGAGGTCTGTGCTTAACTGCTTGAATTTCCTCCCGAGTTCCTTTCCTTGATTATCCTGATCCTCCAACGCAGCAATAGATGTGTCAAAACGGGCGAGTTGACTCCAAATAATCCCACGACCTTGTTCTAAGAGTTCAACAGCCATCTTGAGATCACCACGTCTTATTGCACATGAGAGTGCATTGTTAGCTGCATCAGAGACTCTTTCTTGCATGTTCTCATGCCTGGAATCTAGTGAGGAACTAAGGGAGGTGAAATGGTCTAATGTATTAAGTAATGTTTGATAGGCTTCTAGGATTGAGGAGTGATTATGCTTTTCAGCATTCTTGACCCATGCTTGTGTTGCCATCAATAAATCCAAAGAAGCTGCTGGCCCACATTTCTTCAATAGTCTATAGACATCAAAAGCTTCATCCACTAGAGGAGATGGTTGAACAAGAGAAGGAGATTGATGAGATGAGAATAGAGTGATTGCAGCTAGTTGACCAGCATTGATTGCAAAATCACTATGGTATACTTTGTGGCATGCTTGTGCCTCTTGAAGATACTTGATTGCTTTACTCAAATCAGAGTGGTCCCTTGTTTCTTCATAGTGGTTCCAAAGTGAAAGTGCAAGGTTTCTGAGAGCCAGTCCATGATCCTTGTGACCTGGTGGACAAAGCACTAGACATTTTTCATTTAGATCAATACACCTGTCCAGATCAGCTAGATCACCAAGTCTTTTATAGCGGTTGCTTATGGATACTGCAAGGTTGTTCAGAGCAACATCATACTCTGGGCCATCTTCTGAGCAAAGTCTAAGAAGTTCTTCTCCCATTTCAATTGCCTTGTTTAGATCCACAATATCTCCTTGTAAAGAGTAGCGATCCCACAAGGATGTTGCAAATTCTCCAAGTGCCATTGTATACTCTGAGTGACCAACTGGACATAGGTCAAGCCATGTTTGTTCCATGTCTATGAGCCTATCAAGGTCCTTTTTATTTTTTTGGATATCATAATGCCTTGATAAGACCATAACAAGTCTTCCAAGAGCTGTAGCATGCTCTGGATGTCCAAGGGGACAAAGGTCAAGCCTTCTTTGCTGGATCTCAATGGCCCTATTAAGGTCTGCAATTTTACCATCCTGATCATAATGAAATGAAAAAGCAATCCCAAGATCATTAAGGATCATAGTATGCATTTGATGACCCAAGGGACAGAGATCCAATCTTGCCAGCTCCATTTCAATTTGTGTAGATGTGATGGCTAAATTTTTGGAATGCATTCCAAAGTTGTAAAGCTTCATTGTATATTCCTGAAGACCTGACAAACAATCATGCCCATCTGGTACAACCTGAAACATGTTCAGTTACTTATATCAAACTGTAACATAGAGCTCACCAATATGTCACTTTCATTGCATCCAACAGTGAGTGTTGCAGAGCCAACAGAGAGCCCAGTCACATTGTCTAACACACTATCAGCAATTTTACCCAACATGGAAATGGTGCTTACATTGCCTGGCATTGCAACACTCCAACAAGCTAACCACATCTACAACTACTTGATCACCTAATGGCTGTTTATCCCATTCATGGGTGAGCTCCTCTGGGAGAATCCATATGGAAAATGCAACTTTCATGGAGGGAGGTGCAGAGCTGCAGGGTAAAAAATTAAGAAGCATGATAACAAAGTTTACAAGGGGATTTACAAGAGAAAGGGATGATTCCATGTCACTGTCAGGCCATCATCGGACAGTTCTCCAGAGCATGTCATTTTAGAAACATCGCCAATAGCAACGGTAATGCGGATGTCTTCCGCAGTGAGTCGGGATGGGACAGTCAATTGGCAAACTGCATAAAATAATTGAGCATGTGCAAGTGGGTTGGCTGACTGGCACAATTTACCTGTAACTTGGAAAGTAACATCTTCAGGATTCTTCCTATTCATTGGAGTGAAGATGAGGGTTGGAAAGACTGAGACAACGATGTGAGGAAATAGGACAATGAGAAAACCTGGGTGCAAAATAGGGTTCACAGGGATGAGAATGGACTGGAACTTGGGTGGGTAAGGTAACAATAGGACATGGAGGATACCGTTGTTTATGCAGGTAAGAAGACGGTGCAGTAGTAGTAGGCGTGAGGAAGACGGTGCAATGAGGCTTTAGTCGCCACAGGCACAGCCTAAGAGGTAAAAAAAACTGTAATCGAAGGGGGGGAATGGGTTTGTGGGCAAGTTGGCGATGGAACACGGTAGACAAGAGGTAACACAGATGCGACAGATCAGAAGTAGGGGTAGACAGAACTATTGATTGGGCGGGCGTGATTTATGTGGTGCAATGAGATTGCAGAATTTAAGAAATCGAGGTGGAAATTGGATTGTGGTAAGCAAACCGTTAGAATATTTGGCAGGCACGGGCTAGCAGATGGGAGGAGACAGTGGATGAACAAACAGAGTAGAAAGTTAACATGGATATATAGTGAAAAAATGAAAAATCGATAACTCACAGGACGAGAGACCACGAGAGAAGTAAAAAGAGGCGCGGAGGAGATAGCAGATGACAGCAGGGACGGAATAAGACTAGCACTCGCAGATACGATCTGATAAGAGATCGGTATTAAACAAGCATGTATAACTCACAAAGAAAAAGGCAGACCACCGGAGGGACGAGAAGCACACGATCAGAGAATAATTGATGTGGGACGGCGTGAAAGAGATGGAAGACGGAAGTAGGATACCGACTCTGAGGACCAGGAAAGTGCAGCGGAATCAGTAGACGAGCGACGGGAGGACACAAAGCTGGACAAGAGGATGCAATAAGAGGCAAGAGTAGTGATGGGGCGAGAGTGGGGAACTGATAACAGAAGACGGTGTGGTAGCTGCGACTCGAGAGAAGGGAAATAGATGGGGGGAAAGACTGGACAGAGAGGAAGACGAAAAAGGTGTATTCGAGAGTGTTCTGGAGGACTGGGGAAGCAAAGGCGGGGAATAAGGTATAATGTACAGCAAGAAAATCCGGCGGACTAGTGTTGGACGGTAACTAGAGAGGATATACCGGGGCAGAGATCTTAAAGGAAAGACCAGGGAAACGCCAGAAATGGTGAGATCGATGAGAGGTGTAATCGATTGAGGCTCACGTAGACGGGGCGGTAAACAACAAACGTTTGCGCCAGGCGCAGAAATGTGGCGATTGTAGCAATATGAGAACGAAACAGACAGTTCGAGGAAGGCGAAGATCTGGATGAACAGCGACGAGCTCTTGGAGCAGACAGAAGAAGGGTGCTAGCAGATTTGAAAGTAGGGAATCTGATGTAAGCCCAATACGACCTGCTACCCTTGTAACCAGATTGTGCATTACCACTATATAAACCAAGATACCTGTAGATATCATCTAGAGCACGGGATCGTGATCACCCCGTTGCCAGTCTGAACCTATGTCTCCTCCATCCTAGATCCAAGCATCCCATACACCTCCCAATCAATCGTGTGCCGCGGGGGTGCATACCGTCCAAAAGACGTCAAATCCGAAAGATGCCGCATCGTCGGTCGACCGTGTGGACAGTTCCATGGTTGATCCATCGTTCCCATGTGTCTTACAATCTACTCATGACATTCGTCTAGTAAAAGCGAGGATAACCGTGGCATCAACATACCGTCGTCATTTTGGCCTTGTCAAGCGCCTTGCCTATCATTACACTCCGCCGACAGGCACGCATGGCAAACATGGCGCGTGCTTTTGAACAGCGAACCATTGTCCCTCTCGGGCCGTCCTGCATGAGGTGAATGAGCTCCTCGAGGTCTGTCATATATTCAGTCAGCGCAGGTGATTACACCAAAGAGAGGGCGGTTACCCTTCATATCGAATACGGTGTCCTTGGACATGGGTTGCGCAACTAACCGTAACCGCCCTCTTGTACCTTCAGATTCCCCCTCGTCTTCATCACCAATCACCTCCGGTTCCTCGACTCGCTCGAGTTCAAATCCGTTCAGTTTCAATACGTCCATGTTCTCGATGGCAAGCATTTCATCTGCAGCTGTCAGTTGCAACTCCCGTGATCTATAACACGCGCGGCATCAAGACAAACCCGCTGGAGCGATAGACAAAAACCGCACCGAAAGAGTTTTTGAGACGCAATCACCGTCTTCTCCTGCAACGTCTCGAAATTCCACTTTTCGTCCGCGGCGTGTTGGTCGACGATGAACAGGTCATCCATCCCTTCACCGCCTTGGGATGAATCCTCCCGTTTCTGTACGATGATGAATCCGAGGTTGAACTGTCCTATGATGACCATGTGTTCAAAGTCATTCTTTGATATGATCCGCGAGAGCGCCGCAGAGGCTATGTTGTCATCTGCAGCAGTTTCCAGATTAGCAGACGAAACAGCAGAACGATACGTCGAGCTTAATGGCTGAACTGAAAGCGCTAGTGGGGTGCCTGAAGAAGACGAGAGGTCGTCATACATGTCCAGGTAATGAGTCGCGATATCAACAAGGTTCACGCGCAGTGTCGCGACATCGGTGACCACGTCCGTGGATGGACAGGTAGGCCTTGACGACGCTTCGGTCGTCTTGTCTGTGGGAGGAACGTAGGTCCCGACGAGGGTTGACGAAAAAGCCCAATTGTCCTCTGAGAGATCTTCGACTTCTTGTGATCTATCTCCAATGTCTTTTGCAGAAGATTGGGGAGCGGGAGAAGGAGCAGCACGAGAGTGTTTGGTGACGGTGGATGATGGCTCATCGACATCCATAGCATGGTCGTCATCAGAGAGCATGACTGTCACTTGAGACGAATCACTCCCTGCTCTCCTTCGCTTTCCTCTACTTTTCTTCAGGCTTTCCACGCTCTCATCCTCAAGTTCATCCACCTCCTCAATGTCGTGACCTCCTTTCTGCATTCCACGATCTCGACTCCTCCGACTCTCGTCCTCACTCTCCAGTTCTACTTCGTCCGGTAACGCTTTCCGCCCAGTACCCAGGAACTGAGTCAGACTAGACCTGAAGCTCGGCTTCTGTGCTTGAGCACGATCCCCTTCATTGGACAACCTTGCTCGTTTTCGTTCCCTCCTGACATCTGTATTTGCATCACCGTCTCTCCGGAGATTCCAGACAGCGCCGCGGGTGTTCAGGACGGTCTGTACCGAGTGAGGTTTGTCTGAAATGCTTGTGGAAGAACGCGCAAGGGGAAGCGTAGCCGTGGACGTAGACGCTCCCCCCGTGGTGGTCGTAGCAACAGTCGCACTGCGCACATGAAGAGCGCGCGCCTCCTCATCACCATTCTGCTCCAATCCACTGCATTCCTTGCTTTTCCCTTTGTCAGGTCGCCCAGTAACGTCGTCCCTCTCTTCGTCATCGGACTCGGGTAAGAAGAGCGGGTCGTATCGTATCCGGCCGCCTGCCCGATCGCCAATATTACCGCTATCCTGTCCCTTCCCGTCCGGTGTACTGCCCCCATCACCCTTCCCGATCGACCGAGGCTGCGCAACGAGTGTCGGTTCGGGCTCGGCTTCAGAGTCCGATTCCCCACGAAAACCTCCGCCAGCCTCTGATAAGAGGTGTGTCGCACCCATCATAATCGGACTCTCTCGGTCGTTGCCGTGACCATCATCAGATTGAAGCTGACGGGGCGATGGGTCATCACGTTCTACCGGTTCGTCCCGACCCGAAGCCACGGGTTCGTGATGTGATCGTTTCTCGTTATCTCGTTCTCGTATCTGTGTCTGTGTTTTGCTCGCTTTTTGTGTACTCCGACGCTCTGTTATCTGCGTTTGCGAGGATTGAGTGCTCACATCATACGTCGACCGGGCTGATGAAAATGAGGTTTCTAGTGCAGTCTGTAGGTACAATCGTGAACAAGAGAATGTGTCTAGCTTGCACAATATGCAAACATACCTTGAGAGCCTGTACTAGGTTGTTCTCGCTATGCAGGAAGATGGTCCGTTTGTCAGGGCTGACATTAATGTCACACGCATCTATGTGCGTCGCGATCAGCACGGAATGTTCATTTAGCAGGGAAAAGAGAGTGGAAGGCACTACACCTACTTGTAGGTAAGATGACGTTGGCGATGACAAAGGGGGATTGGTTGGCATTAAATGTCCTGTACACTTCATTGATGCCTTTCTGGACCTATCCCAAGTGTTCGGAACGTTGCATTCTACAGCATGATGAAGGCACACCTTTCCAGGATTGTATGGCCGCCCGTTGACAAAGAAGAACTGTCGGTCCACACTTGTCCGCCCAGCCCCGACGGTGAACTTGGAAATTAGGCCCTCGACCCTGACAGGTGTTACCACTACACTAGTGTGATGGTTAGCCTATGAATCATTTTGCTGTACCAATATGACCAGTTTTGCGCGAGTGAGGCAACACGTACATATCGTTTTCCGAACCAACCCTTCTCTGGGTAGATCTTTCCGCCTCCACGTCAAAGGACAGGCTGAGATCGACAATGTTTTCGAGTGCCTTGGGACCCCATATTGCAATGACAGAGGAACGTATGGAGGGTGAACCATTGGTTCTGAATTGAATGATCTTGCGGCTGTAGCGAGTGAGAGAGGTGCAAGACCCCAAGCAAAGCACAGACGTACCCGCTCTCGGCCTGATTACTGACTGTGAACCTCACACCCTTGTTCTCTAGTGCACAGGGTACGAGCGCGTACGCATACAAGAGATTCAACGCCTTTTGAAATTCGCGTTTCGTGTTCCTCTCAAACTCTTTTCGACGCACTGGAAGTGACTTGAATAAGTTTGACACTGTGACAGTCGTCCCTCGCTGTAAATTCGATAGGCAAGTAGCGGAGAACGGACTACAGGATGACCCACCTGTCGGGCAACGTTGCACTTTGAGCGTACTTTGCCATTCCTGTCCATCTCGAGGGTGGTTCCCATGGGTGCATCAGAGGATGTTGCTGTCGTGACAGTGAACCCATCCGTCAGGGCACATAGGGACGACAAGGCTTCTCCGCGGAAACCAAAAGTGAGGACACGGGACAGGTCTTCAAAGGATGACAGTTTGGAGGTGTAGTGTTTGAGCGCTGTGGACAGAGTTACGAGTGAAAGACAACTGGATGGGGTTGACAGACCGATACTGTCGTAGTCCTTTGATGCGATTCCACAGCCGTTGTCGACGACCTCGATTGTCTTGAGCCCATAGTTTTGGAATCTGACCTCTAGCAACGCTGTGGTTGGTCGTCGGGTGCCACAGCGATGGACCTACCTATGGACGTTGCACCCGCGTCGAGGCTGTTCTCGACGCGCTCCTTCACCGCTGACTGGAGGTCGATGACGACCTGTCCCGAGGTGATGCGGTGGACCGAAAGCGCATCGATGGCCCGAATATCCTGCCTGAGCATTCCCACCGCGGAATCCTGTCCAGGGTTTAATTAGAACGAAGCAGAGTAGCCCTTTTTAAATGGACACCATGAACACTTCCTCCTCGCCGAACACGATGCAGTCCCACAACGATACCCAGCTCACCCGCACGATGCTCCACGATCTCCTCGATGACCTCCAGGAGCGCATTCTCCAGGCGTTTGGTTGTCAGATCCGTCTCTTCGTCCATGGCGGCGCCGTCATGATCCTGCACCCAATGTTGTCCTCCTCCTCCACCCGCAGAACAACCCGAGACGTCGATTACATTCGACGGGCGTTTGGACACGAATGGCGCAAAAAGGGCGTCTATGATGCCGAGGAGCGCTTGCAGTCGTGCATCAACGCAACCGCATTGCGATTTCGCATCGGGTATGTCCTCCCTCCACCATCGTCGCCCGTCCTGACATTTTCCAGGTCAGACTGGATGAACGCTGACCCCGACGTTGCGCTTCCTTTCGCCCGAGAGTCAGTTCATTTCTGATTTCATATCGGCAAGTCGCCTGACCCACATTCACAGTCCCCAGGGTCATATCTACGATCCAATCTACTATGACGCTAAGCAGCGCAACAACGTGGAGATGAACACGATCTATTCATCCGCAGGCCTCATCCTTGTCAGCGTGACCATGTTCTGGGGCGTCGCCCTCAAGCTCGTCCGTTATCGCAAAGAAGATCCAACAGATATCGTCGCCATGCTCCGTCATGGCACCAAGCTCAATGGCGTACACTGGACACCCGACATTATGGAGGGTTGGATAAAGACCCTGTGCTGGCCGATGGGGTACGACAAGTACCAGCCTCAACGCATGGACGAGCTCAGGGACCGTATTCGTGACGCCGTCAGACTACTCCAAAACTCTCCTGGCGACATCGCGCCCAAGAAGAACTATGCACAGACTGCACGGCCCCATCACCAGTCGATGCATGTGTCTGATGGGCACCGCACCCAGAGCTCGCACTCGCACTCACCGCCACGCGTACGCCCCGCTCATACTTCTTCCGACCTTGCTGTCGTACCCTACCATCAAGTGGCACATGTTCGGAGCCCTTTTGGTAGCCCAACGGATGCCCAGCCCTTCCCCATGCTCGAACCCTGGCGCCGCATTGCTCCAATGGTGCCCAATGCACGCACATTCTAATTCCACCGCACATCGTTGATCGATTTTCCGGATATATGTACCACTAGACTGGTTCTTCCGCATACGCATTCCGCATTGATGTCTAACGCATCCTGATCACACCGATGTATATCAGCATACCACCGGTTCCATGCAACACTCTGTATCGCTTACTTCCTCTGCTGCTTTCTCGTTTACCCCCAGTGCACACACACGCTGGTTCTTTGTCTCGCGTAGAAACCTCTAGAGAACTGTTCGTTCCTAATTAGCCCGTTTCGGTTTCTGTGCTAGTTACTTATAAGCTAGTGTACTGTAGAACAACTACAACAGGTGTCCAATTCATGGTTCCAAAAAGTTCGACTCTGCTTTGCGACAGTAATAGGAAGATTGAAAGTGACCAGATAGCTATGCGGTGGGTACGATGTTACGTATGTGCTCCGGGACGAGATCTAGAGGTAGCTTTGCAATTTTGTCTAGTGGTGCACGTTTAGCGAGTGCAAGGAGGTTCAGACGGAGGCGTTTGACCAGCGGATCTTCCTCCTCGGCATCAGGTTCGACCTTGGGCTGCGAAAGAGATGGCGTCGAATCATCGTCGGTATCAGGCTCGGATTCTGCATCGACATCCATCTCATGTTCGTCTTCCACCGCCTCCTCCTTCACCCTCACCTTCTCATCCTCGTCTTCGGTCTTGAGCTTGCTCAGCTCCTCAAACATTCCAACGTTCCATGCTAGCGCGCGTTCGATATCGACATGTTCCTCGCCCACGCTAGGATCACCCTCGAGCACGCTCTCTGCGGCCAACTCCTCTGGCACTCGAATGAGCGCTGCCATATCAAGCGACCCTTTATGCCACTCTGGTATCGATTCCGCTGCGTGCGCGACACTTGGAAGCGCAGCAAGACGCATATGAAATGGCGAGGTAGACCCGTCCCCGCGAAGCGCAGCATAGGCGGGGTCAACGACCGTCATCGCAGCAGGAAGAAAGACGTCACGCAGCCAGCCATGTCGACCGCGCGTGACCATGTCCACAAGATTGTCTTCGACATACCGGGCAAGTGGCACGCCAAGAGGGAGTGCCGCATCGTGGTTTTCGCAAGATGAAAGCACCAGCTTTTCGTCCACATCTGCATCCTTGTCCCTACCCTCGTCTTTGCGTGCCTCGTCGAGGTTGATGGACGGTGCGACAAACTCGGCGAGACTCCGCACGTACGCGTACCCGTCCACACCACCATACACAACGTTCCTCAAATAATCCCATGCCTCCTCCGCACGTTCGTCTGTCAACAATGTCTTTTGTTCTTCGTCCGTAGGTTCGTCGCGCTTCCGCTTCACGCCCCGATGCTCGACCGTCGACCGTATCGTTGCAAAGAGTCGGTGTTCAGAGCCATACGTGTAGTCTGCAGCACCTGTTCCTGGACAAGCGGCGAGTTCACCGACAAGGGTCGCAAAGGTGCCGTAGTCGGCTGGTCCGGCAACTCGTGGGACTTTCCAGGCCGTCTTTGTATCGTCCACAGTGGTATCGCCATCCTTGTCCTTGGCTCGTGAACGCGCAGGAGCGCTCCGTACAATTGTCCAGTGACGGCGCCTTTTAGTAGTTTGTGCTGGAGGTGCAAAGGTAGACGGGGTAGTGGAATGTTGTGTGGGAATGCTGGAGAGGGTCGAGAGGACGGGAAGAGGACGTTCAGATGGGATGGTGATGGGCATAGGTGTGTGTATTCGCGGTTGGAACATCTGAGACTGAGGTCGAGTGCTGTCCGCGGTTGATATCGGTATAGTTGTCGTTGGTGGTGGATAAAGAGGGCCGACTTGTGGAGGTGATAGAGGGTCAGGTACAAGTACATCAAGTACCGAAAACGGATCTTCCACTGAAACGTAGAGGATCCATGATATTCAAGAATTGGTGGATAGAAGGATGAACTCACTCTCTGCATAGTCAAGACTTCCATCAGCCTGATACGGTGGTCCTTCCTTCTCGAACCGGAGACGTTCTTTCTTTGTTCTATATCGTTTGCCTAGAGCAGTTGGTTATTGGAGGTAACACACGCAAAGATAAAGGGTGCACACCTTTTATTTTCAGTGCAATCATCAACTCTGCCCAGTCACTCCCAGGAGGAAACACCCCGACTCCATCTTTGACTCCAGGCATCCTCCCTTCCGCATCCAAACCGTCCGACAATGCCGTCTGAGCATGCTTCTTATACGGACCTCTCGGTCCCCTTCTCCCTTGCCCAAGCGTCGGAGCAGGCGTCATCGACTGGGCCCGACTCCCAGCAGCCATACTCCCGTCAGGGTCTCTTGGAGTAGAGACCTCATCTTCAACATTCACGGGGTGTTGTGGCGTAGAGCCATCCTCGTCCTGCTCGATGTCGATGTTCCAATCCGTCTCGTATTCAATTACATGAGCAGAAGCGCGTGCAATGTGGTCGAGTCCCCATGCCTCTAACCGCTCAGCCTCGGTAGAGTAAATCGATCCGAGAGGGTTAAATATTTTAGCATTCATCGTCACGAGTCGAAAGTCATTCTACCATGGACGTGTGAGTGAACATGGCAAGCAAGATCAGTCCCCAACCCACCGTGAATTCTTCGAGAGAGCGGTATTTTCCTTTGGCGACTCTGGCCGTCATGGTACCAAAGTCCATTGGATTTTTGATGACGTCTGCATAGCCAGGCACCTGCGCAGGGTCCACAGGATGAATGAAAAACGCATAGTCGTCCTTCCTGTCCGACACGGTCATCAGTGATCCCAGAAAGTCAGATTCACGCTCACTTTTTGATCTGTGTGATCAGCTTTGTCAGGACTTCTTTGAGCGGCTTGAGCTTGATTGGTCTCGGAATTTTAGGCCGCTGGTCGAGCTCTGCGCTGGCCTGTTTTGACTTTGACTTCTTCACCGCGTTGGCCGCTTGTAGGGCGCGGAGAGATGGGAGGACGAGGGTGATTCCAGAGTGTCCATTAGGTTGGATGGTCGGCGTCGACGGTGAGCTTTCACCAGCAACGTCCAAATCGTCCATCTCGACTTGGAGACATCCGCGGCAACGCTGAGGTCAGACTCTACGGACCGTGCCGAAAAGTTACTAAAATTGGAAAGTCTCCGGGCTACCTTAAAAGTCTGCTCGCTTGTTTTCTGATGACCTTGTTGGCATGTACGAGAGGTATCCGGATCGTAGGGATGACTGGTCGACGACGACGACGCTGTGGTTGAGCTCGTCGTCGTCGTCGATTGGCAGCGGATGCCAACTTGAGTGGGCAGTGCTCCTAACGAGCGCTCTTCCAGACCATCACCATCATGAACGTCCAAACACCCGACACAGAACGCGATTACCTCCCCATCGCTGACCATGGCCTGTATGCGTAGTCACTTATGGAGCCTACTGGACGATCTGACACTCGTTTCAGCATTGGCAATCTGAGGACTGCAGCTCTGGCAAGTCTCGTATTTCGTGATCCTTGTCGACACCGTCTGATGGTTCCCTGTAGGTCAGCTTGGATGGCTCTGGTGAGGTTATGGAACGCAAGAACCTATAGATCTATCGCTAATTCACCCTGGTGGCCCCTAGTGGAAAGCTACTGCATCCCAAACTTTGATTCCCCATCTGTGTTCGCCAGGATCCTCGACAAGAACAAGGTTGGTATCAGGATCCGATCGAGTGTCGTTGCCGAACTCACAACATAACAGGGTGGTCATTTCTTTATCACGCCGACTGCCCCGTTTGCCACCAAACAGAACTATCTTCCGAGTTCCAATGTGCTGCAAACAAAGTAAGATGTGTCCTCTGAAGGAGCTATGGCACGACACTGAGACCGTGTCTCAGATTTCTCAATGAAAAAGGTGTCGTTTGTGTAACAGGTAAGCACCCCCTCTTTCACTGCCGACAAAGCTTGACAACGCCTAGATTTTTTACCACGTCAGGCAAATGGGGATACAAAGCCTTTACTTTTTTGGCTGATTAGGCGTGTCGAGGTGCGTTACCTGCATCTTGCTGAGAATTCCGTTTTGCTCAAGTTTGTCGTCGAGGTTATTCGTGGAACACTTCCCATTCGCGTGGAATGTGCACCAGCTTTCAACTACGCCAGGGACAGCCACACCACCAAGATTGTTGCAGATGACACCGTCCCATTTGACACGCAACACAAGGTCGTCTTCAACTCACCAAACCTCGATCTCGACTTGCGGTTTGTTGCAGAAAGCACGATTGACAACGTTCTACCCCCTAAAGTTGACCTTGGTCTCCTCGATCTTTCATCAAAGGGCCATCTAGGTCCTGCCGCGTATTGTGACCTTTCCCTCGAGGAAGGACAGCGTGTGACTTTTGTGTTGCGCGTTCCTCCCAAGGGAACTTCCCCTACACGAGTCAAGGCAACTCAAGCGCATGCCGATGAACTCGGGGTATCACTTGAAAGTATGTTCAATGTAGATACGGGAGACATTGAAGTTGACCTTTCCAAGAAGTGATAAAAGGTGTTGCCAAGTTGCGTCCCGACAACGATCCGGCCCTAACCAAGGTGAAGCTCAGTCTTGACTTGAAGGAGGGAAGTTGTACTGACGTTTACAATTACATAGGAATTACTCGACCGTCTCTTCGTGGTATGCGCCTATCGTTTTCTCTTATCATTTTTTGACGCGCGAGGTTCAGTCTACGAACAACTATTGGAATTCTTGGATACGTAAATCTACCTATCAAGGATCTTGGAAAGAGGCCGTCCACAGAAGCGCTCTCGCACTCAAGCTACTGATCTATGAACCAACTGGTGGGTTAAACGGTGGTGCGGCTGCTACGCGTTTCCTAATGCGCTGGAGCTAGGTGCCGTCGTTGCGAGCCCCACCTTCAGTTTACCGGAGTACATCGGTGGGACGAGAAATTGGTGCGTTCGTGGTTACATACTTTCGTGAATGGCGTTCAACATGTCACGATAGGGATTATCGGTATGATGCTCGATCCACGACCTCGATATCGCCTTATCTTACCCCTATTAAGCGCATCTTGGATTCGTGATTCCTCCTTTACCCTCTATGCACTCATCCGACTTGGGTTCACCCAGGAAGCTAATGGTCAGAATGGTGGTTCATCCAACAAACGGCCGCTGACAGCGCGATAGCTTATATGGATTTCATCTTTGAGAGATTGAGGAACAAGAATCCGGATGGCTCCCTTCAAATCATGTAAGTCGCTTCATGCAATCAATGTGGGTCACGTTCATCCACGTGCGTCAGGTACACCATTCATGGTGGGTCGTCTTCGCTGGGAATAATGCATACATTGAATGAGAATCATATCAGGCGGTAAAGATCTTGAGGAAATCGAACTAAACCATCTCGATGGGCACAAAGGGTCGAAGCCTGTCAGGTAAGCGAATTAAATGTGCTATCACACTAACGCTAATCTACCGTGTGACAGGATTGGGAACGGTGCTGCAGATCACATACAACTGGTGCGTCTTTGCCTTCTGATCTGCGCCACTTCTTGACACTTTTCCAAGGACATCTATGGAGAATTGTATGCGTTTATCGTGATTGTGGCTGCCCTGTGCTAATCTCGCAACCAAGGATGGATTGTATTTATTTGGGCCAGAAGGTGGGTATGCATGCAATTCCCTCTGAGGTTTATAGTTGATAAGCTCTCTAGTTTGGCCGTCCCCTGGTTCGTCACATTCTCCCGCGATATTGGTGTGGATGGACTCACAAAGGACCACACAGTCGTACGACACATGGCAAGCAGCGTCCGCATTAATGACAAGCATGCATTGACATTTCATACTTTTCTAGGGTACTTGTTCGGGAACTGTAAGTCGTGTGCTTTGATCAAACCATTTGTCTGAATTGTTACGCTTATTCAGTGTAGACTGTGAGATCTTCTCCCTTTCGCTGCCTCGCCCATTGACGCAGTGACTTGTAATAGTTGTCGTTAAGAACTACAAGGAACCCGACTTGTGTGTCTGTTTTTACCTTTTTGTCAGCGACATGCACACTGATTGTTATTTTCGAAAGATCCATATGGTCAGTACGAGTCAAGGAAACGTGTTTCAGGTCTGAATGTCCGCACGAATATCACAGGGAGGTCCGTGGCAAGAAACGTCACTTTACAGTAAGTAACTCCCCGAGGCTAGTTCTGTATTCTCATACCTTGTGTACAGTATTCCAAGGTAGGTCACGAGTTTAATGTAGCGTGTCGCTAAGTGCTATGTTGCATGCGTAGATAATGCTTTGGTAAGCTCCCTGGGAATGTGGTACATTAATGCTAACGAGCCCGAACAAAGGGTGGCTATCGATCGAGGTACGTTATGTCGTGTAGCGCCAGGACCACAAAACACAATCTCTTCCAGGTTTACGTTTGGCGGACAAGCGATCTCTGCCGTGTCCCAAGCGCAACGAGTGGCTAGCGGCCAGAGACGATTTATATGAAGAAATCATGCACAAGGCCTGGAACCCAGCGTTGCAGGCTTTTGGCCAGAGCTACGAGGAGACTGACGTCCTGGACTCGTCTGTCCTCATCATGCCCCTCGTATTTTTCATGACCCCGGTCAGTACCTGTGCATTCCTGTTGGGTAAATACTAAACGCTGTGTGTTGTTACCCGATAGTCCGACCCGAGATTTGTCGGCACGCTCAAGCAGATCTTAAGAACTCCAGAGAGGGGGGGTCTGACATCGAATGTAAGACGAGCGCCAGGTCTGTGAGATCGATACTGAACCTGACAACAGAACCTCGTTTATCGTTATGATGTAACGAAGAGTGATGATGGGGTTGGTGGTGAGGAAGGAACGTTTGGTTTATGCACATTGTGGTGAGTTCCAATAGGTAGGATTGCCATCACCTACCACCGATCCCGACTTCCTTTAGGTGCGTCGAGGCGCTGACACGCGCCGGGGAGTTCGATCGAGCATTGTTGCAGCGTGCAGTCGGCATGTTCGAGGTCGAGATTTGTCTCACCTTATCCGCACGGGCTAATCTAGTTCTTTGAAGGATTTCTTGCAGTACTCCAACCATGTCGGATTGTGCACTGAGGAGATCTCCGAGGCTGGTGAAGGGTACGCATAGCCTATTTACTCTCTCAGATTTGATAGTCATTGATCACGATGCAGCCTCGGCAACGCCGTTCAAGGCTTCACGTGAGTATGATGCGTATTTCTCTTGGGTACGAAAACTGATGGCATGGAAGGCACGTCACCTTGATTTCGGCTGCGTACAATCTGTCGAGGACGTTGGCAACGCAGAAGTAAAACCGCGTGTCTGAATGTAGGATAAAGAAATTGTAGTTTGTACAATGATGGGAAGAGAAGAAAATCAGGATGATGTAAGCACATCACGTGCCCACGTTGGGTGGCGATGCAACCGCGTCAGATGAATCCACGTGATTGGATACGACGTGTCTTTTCTATGGACTTGTTACACACCGGATTGGCTGCTCTGCAGCACCGACTGTCTTTTGTCGCGACCGAACCAATCGACTGGAAGTTTTATGTCCAAGCTTTTTCATGGACGGTGACGCTGTTCGAGTCCTATCTCTTGTGCGTATTCCCTTGTCGTTCTAGTATCCTGAATAACCACGATCACAATCAAGGCTTCGCCAGTACCCACTCTATTCAAAGACAAAGCCTCCCGCGGTTCTATCTGCGCATTTCGATGAAGTGACCTTTAGAAACTCGCAGTTATATGGGAGAGACAAGGCCCGGTTCTTGTTGGTCACAGGGTTGCTCCAACAAATCGTTGACTCCATCATGCTACATTGTGGGTTCTACGCCTGGGCATGGGAGGCTGCGGGAAGGGTTATTTCACGGTTTGGCTATGGCAGCGAGTACGAGGTGAGCCAACAATGTGACCTAATTAACTTGCCCCATGTTGACGCCAATACAAGATCACCCAGTCCCTTGCGTTCGCCGGGATCCTGTTTTTATCCTTGTCTCTAATTAGCACATTGCTTTCAGTATACCAGACGTTTGTGCTGGAGGAAAAACATGGATTCAATAAGACAACACCCGCCTTGTTTGTCACCGACTTGCTCAAAAGCTGCATATTCGTGTTTGTCATTGGGGCACCATTTCTCTCCGCCTTCCTCTACGTGTTCAAGTGGGCCGGTGACCGCTTCGTTCCCTGGCTCATGGCATTTTTGTGGGTCACTCCTGCTCATATATTCGGTCGTCTCTCCTGACTTTCCGACACAGGTTCGCGTTCCAGATTATCATGGTCATCGTGTTCCCAACCGTCATTCAACCATTCTTCAACAAGTTTTCACCCCTTCCTGAGGGTGAATTGCGCTCGCGAACAGAGTCGCTTGCACACAAGCTCAAGTTCCCCCTGAAACACTTGTACGAAATCGACGGCTCGAAACGCAGCTCGCACAGCAATGCCTACTTTTTTGGTCTCCCATGGGTATAGTCGCTCATTCTTGGCCTTGTTTGTGCACTGACGATTCGACCCGAAAGAGCAAACACATCGTCATCTTTGATACGCTCATCAAGCAGAGCAAGCCCGACGAAGTTGAGGGCGTCCTTGCTCACGAACTCGGTCACTGGTACTACATGCACATCTCCAAGCTGCTATTCATCAAGCAAGTCCACATCTTTTCCATTCTTGCGTTCTTCCCCGCGTTCTTGCATGCCCCGCAGTTTATACGCGCGTTTGACTTTACGGAGGCAGTTTCTGCGCGTCCTCCGACGATCGTGGCATTTTTCATGTTTCAGGTGGGTGACTAGAGGCTATACTGAAGACATTGCTAAAATGACGGGGACAGATGATTTTGACGCCGATGGAGGCGTTCATCGGTGCTGCGATCAACTTCATCTCCCGCAAGTTTGAATTCGAGGCGGACCGATTCGCATGCGAGCTCCAGGACCGGTTGAACGCACCAGAGATGGAGGATATGGGCGACCGGCTTGGACGCGCGCTTATCACGCTGCATGTCAAGAATCTGTCGACGGTCTGGGTGGATTGGATGTGTGTCCTTTTTGTTCGTGTTCTGTTCGTTGGTGACGCAGTTGATTGCAGGTATTCGGCGTATCACCACTCGCATCCTACCCTCGTTGAGCGACTCAAGGCCCTTGAGGCCTTCAAGGCAAGACAGGCGGCCGAGAAAAAGAAGGGCCAATAAATGTGTCGTTCACGCCCAACTTTGGGTTATTCTCGTACATAGTATCACCATTACATCGAGTCAGGATTGTTTGGTTGTTGGGTGCGTGAAGTGATGTACCTTTGGCTCTTAGGCAATTCTACCCTTCATGATCTCATCTGTGTCAATGATAAACTAGTAAAATGGGTTTCCATATTGCCGTTGCATACTTGCGCCTTACTTAACGTCGCGCACGGGCACATGCCCTTAGACGCAGAAAATCTGGCAGGTTGTGTCCAAAGCTATTTGATAGGCTCGACTAGTGAAACCCAGGATACACGACGCCGCTCAGCGGGCCGTGGACACAAGCCATTCACTCGATTGCCAAACTTGAATTGATCCTACACAAGACAGATCGACGGATAAAAGCACCACAGATCAAGTTGTGCGAGTTCATACCAAAACATACCGTACAAAGCCAAGAGAACACGGGAAAAGTCGAATAGCTGAGGAATCTGGCAGTAATAATACAACACCGTAAGCATCTAAGATTTTTAGTGAAGTCGAGCCCCATGAGGGAAGCAGGAAACCTACCTCAATCATGAGAGAAAGAGACTCCGAATCCAGGATGAGGAAAACATATCTAGGCGATGAGTCACCAAGTATGACCCTGGAGAGAGAAGGAAGGCTTACAGCGATCTAACAATCTAACAACTCAAATCCCAATGTGCACAAACACAATCCGCTTTTCCAACGACACTTCGTCCGCAGTATGGATCATCGCAGTGTTCAGTGCCGCAGCCGCATGCTCGAAATCGATCCCCGGGTGTTTGAACATCTCCTTGTAGAATCTAGTGACCACCTGATGCGCAACCGCATCGTCCACCCTCCACAACGTCCCAATCACACCATTGAATCCCGCAAACTGCATCCCAGCTGCGAGATGGAGCACCTCATCTGGTGTAGACGCATCCCCCTTGGCTGTATGACACGCAGACAAAAACGCAAATTCGGAATTGGTGTACCGCTCCTGGATGATGCGCATCAACGTGAGCTTGCCATCCCCCATCGCAAACCAGGAGTCGAACGGCTTCTCAGCGTGTTGCGCACCGTGACAAGCGACATGGACCCAGCGGTGGTCACGGAATGCTTGTACCGCACCCTCGATGGATGCCGCAGGACCAGTGATGGTCTCGAATTTAACATGGGAGGGCATGTTTGTTTCATTGCGGATTCTTTCCAGTTCGAACTCCACCTCTGGGAGATGACCCAGCTGTGTGTCTACGCTGGGATGCGCTTGACCGACAGCCGCAAAGGATATCACGTTGGATATTCCAGAGACATTGAGGGATTGCTTCTGAGAACGAAGACGGTCGCGAGCACGAAGGAGAGCCGAGAGAGATGGTGCGTATGAAGAAACGTAGATGTCAAAGAAATTCATTTCAGCTTTCTTGTGCGGACCTGCAGCGTGGAACGGGAGAGTCGTGAACTTCGACGTTGGGCACCACCAAACGCGCGCGCCTGGAGGTAGCTGGAGATTGTCTTGCAGGACGGAGGCGATTCGCTCGACAACAGACGACCACAAGTCCCGTAAGACTTCCTTCACATACAACTCCCTGTGTCGCCCATATGCATGCGAGTCCTGCGTCAATTCCGACAATTGGGTACACAGTTGATCGACATCGTCGAGCGAGCAGCGAAGGGGAACGTGAACAGGTGCGCGATCGTGAAGGACGACGAGCGCATCGCAACCGAACTTGCTTGCGTTTACGATAATGACTGGTCCATTTTCTGCAGCTCGTTGAAGGTCGTCGAATTGGGGAGGTAAGAGAAATCGTGAGAACCCATCGAGATTCCGAATTTTGTCCACCACATGCTGCCATTCTTCTTGCACCTGCCAGTATGGGTCCATCCCTTGACTTGCACTCTGCTGCGCATGTTTCCTGAGGTCTGCACTCAATTGTATGAACTTCTTTCCGAGCTCGCGTCCATCGTCACCTCGACTCTCCAGTTCAGCTAAAGAGACATCAAAACGGGCAACTTGATTCCACAGGATTCCTCTCCCTTTCTCGAGTAGCTCAATAGCCATCTGGTAGTCACTGTGCCTAATAGCACATGAAAATGCATCATTGGCTGTATCAGCCACCCTTGCTTGCATGGTCTCATGCCTTGAGGCCAGTGAGGAATTCAAAGAGGTGAAATGATCCAGTGTATGGAGTAATGTTTGATATGCCTCCAAGACTGAGACATGCTTGTACTTTTCAGCATCCCAGACCCATGCTTGTGTTGCCTCCAATAAATCCATAGAAGCTGCTGGCCCACACCTCTTCAACAATTTATAGGCTTCAAAAGCCTCATCCAGTAATGTAGGTGGTGGGTGGCCATGAGTGTAGGGTTTTTGGACAGACACAAGAGTAATTTGAGCTAATTGACTAGCATTAAAGGCAAAACCACTGTGGTAAACTGGGTAGATGCCTTGTGCCTCTCTAAGCAACTCAGTTGCTCTAATCAAGTCAAGGTGGTTTGCAAGTCTATAGTAGCGATCCCAAAGTGATGATGCAAGATTTTCAAGGGCAAGCCCATGATACTGATGGCCTTGTGGACGAAGCTGAAGACACTTTTCTTTAAGATCAATGTCTCTGTTTAGGTCTTCTAGATTTCCCAATTTTCTATACCGTGAGTTTATAGCCACTGCAAGATTGTTCAAGGCTGTATCATGATTTTCATGATCTATTGTCCAAAGGTCAAGCACCTTTTCTCTCATTTCAATGACCCTATCCAAGTCTGTCATATCCTTCAATACATTGTATCGATTCAATAAGCTTGTTGCAAGCTCTGTAAGAGCCAATGCATGAAAAAAGTGACCTGTTGGACATAGATCAAGCCACTTCTGTTGTACATGTATTATCCTATCCAGGTCTGCTTTATTTCTTTGGATGGAAAAGTGTCTACTAAGACTTGTTGCAAGCCATCCAAGTGCCTGAGTATGTTCAGGATGGCCTAAGGGGCAAAGATCAAGTCTAATTTGCTGGATCTGGATTGCTCTATTGAGATCTGAAACATTGCCCTCTTGATCATAACGAAATGAAAAGGCAGCACTAAGATCATTCAGGATAATGGTGTGGTTTTCATGGCCCAAAGGACAAAGATCCAATCTTGCAAGATCCACCTCAATTTTTGTGGACATGGTAGCCACATTTTTAGCCCAACCCCCAAACTTGTATAATTTATATGAAAGTTCCTCCAGAGCTAACAGACATTCATGCCTGTGCTTGTCTGGTACAACCTGAAATACACATTCAATCACATTTCAACTAGACAAAATACAGAACATACTAGCTTCTCACTTTCCTTGTAGTGTGAAATGAACAAAGTTGCAGCACCAACAGAGAGCCCTGACACAGGGCCTAGCCTACCATCAGCAATCACATCAAAAGTTAAAAATGAGGCTCACATTGCCATGTATCACCAGACTTCAACAAGCTAGCTACATCTACAACCACTGTATCTATTAGTGGTTGTTTGTCCCATTCATGGGTGAGCTCCTCAGGGAGTGTCCATACAGTAATTGCAATGGACATGGAGAGAGGTGCATGGCTGAAGGAAAATGATAAACAGGCATAGATATATCAACAAAGTTACTTACAAGAGAAAAGGATGATTCCATGTTACTGTCAAGCCATCCTCTGATAGAATTCCAGAGCATGTTATTTTAGACAACTCATCAATGCAAACAGTAACACGAGTGTCTTGTTTCACAAGGGGTGATGAAAGAGTTAGCTGATCAACTACATAAGCAGAGTGAGCACAGGTGAGCATACTAGCTAGTCAACAGAAGCAAACCTGTGACTTGGAAAGTAATATCCCCAGTTTTTTTGCGGTTCATTGCAGTTTATGACAAATAATTGAGTGGGTAGCTTGATGGGTAGTTGAGTGACAGAGATAGAGATGTGATATGTGGTAACTCGAGCAGCAAAACAGGACTCAGAGGAACTAGAGACGTGAGTAGATAAGGAGATGACCAAAGCGGTGGAATTGAAAAGACAGAGTTGGTAATTCAGCGGGTAGATGCACAACACGAGAGGAGAGACAAGGGTGATACGGGTGTGATGGGTTAAGGGCAAAAGATACAATCGATTGGGTAGGGGTGTTTAGTGCAGTATGACGCGACAGGGGCGAAAACGGGGAAACAGGGTGGTGGGGGGAAGGGCAGACCGAAAAGACGAAGTGGACTGATACACAAGATAACGGAAGATGAAAGCAGACCAAACAGGCAGGTCAGGTAGGGAGAGAGTGGTGGATAGAAGACCTCGAAGGAGGTAGACTGGTAAAGCTGGGACGCAGCGAGCAGATAGTTGAAGACAGTGAACGCTTTGAATCAGGCGAGACTATGATGAGAAGATTAGACGTCGACGCCAAGACAGACTCGTATTACTCACGAGTAGCCTGAGATTAAACTAGCACGCAAAGAATAAGAACGGACGAGAGGTTCACGCTCAACACAAATTTATACAACTCACGAAACGGAGTAAGAGTCAACCGAAACAGAGGTGGTGTAAGGATCTGAGAGCGATAGAGAGCGATACTAGCTCGGGCGGAAGAAATAAAATAAGCGATCGAAATTAGCCAGGAATAAATTCAACTCACTGGGAATAGAGCAGACAGAAAAAGAGACAAGAATAGGCAAGATCGAAGTGAGGTGGCAAGTGATACAGGCACGGAGGGATATGTATACGAACTTTGGAATCGAGCAAAGTAAAGCTCGAGAGTGCTGTTGAAGAGAATGGGGGAAGGCTGGAAAAAGCGGAAGCAGGATGGAACAGGAGGCAAGAGCAATGAACAAGAGGTAATCACGGGAGTGTTTGACTAGAGGACCACCACCGAAGAACAGGGATAGGATAGATCGAGGGAAACTATGACGGCTTCGTAACGGAGGTACTCTAGCGAGATGGGAGAGGCAGATTGATGCCGGAAGAAGGCGGAGAGGGTGGTGGATGGAGAGGGTGACGAATACCCGAAAGAGTTGTGCAATGAGGATCTGACGGTAAGAGGGAATGTATCAGGTCATAATAAAAGCGCCTGCGTCAGTAATCAACGAAGAGTGGGAAGCGGTAGTGCGACTCACGAAGACGAGAGGCTATACCCCAAATGATTCGTAATACGGCGCTTAGAGAAAAGCGGGAACAAAACTGAGATATGCTAATGATAATGAGTTATGAGGTCAGTGTCGACCAACGCAGCGTGCAGAGGGGAGGTGAGGGGGGTCGGAGGAGAAGAGAGACACTGAGAAAGGCGCAGGGTATGGCAACACGAGGCAGCGCGAAATCCCAAGATGAAAGTAACAAACCTGGTTGGTTAGATTTCTGTTGTAAGACAAGCGATAGAAAATGATGATGATATCGTATTGCAAGCACATGTAACTAGTAGAGCTCCAAGAATCGTGGATGCAGTCATCTCCAAGAATTGGACTGGGCACTGAAGGGCAGTACTTTAAGACCAACATACAAAAACATTACTGTGTTGAAAGGAAGCTGCATAAAACGCGTTCAGACTGATACTCTCTTGTAACGGAATGAGGATATAATACAAAGTTAGATTCAAGCGTCTATGAAGAGATGATATCAGCATGGTTGGACCTCCCAAAAGAAAAAAGAAACGTACAACACTCGGAAGTCTCAAGTTTCAAATCCCAATGTGCACAAACACAATCCGCTTCTCCAACGACACTTCGTCCGCAGTTTGAATTGCTGCAGCATTCAGTGCCGCAGCCGCGTGCTCGAAATCGATCACCGGGTACTTGAACATCTCCTTGTAGAACCGAGTGACCACCTGGTGTGCAACCGCATCATCCACCCTCCACAACGTCCCAATCACACCATTGAACCCTGCAAACTGCATCCCAGCTGCGAGATGGAGCACCTCATCTGGCGTAGACGCATCTCCCTTGGCCGTATGACACGCAGACAAGAACGCAAACTCGGAGTTGGCATACCGCTCCTGGATGATACGCATCAGGGTCAGTGTTCCGTCTCCCATCGCAAACCACGAGTCGAACGGTTTTTCGGCGTGTTGCGCACCGTGGCACGCAACATGGACCCAGCGATGGTCCCTGAATGCCTGCACCGCCCCTTCGATGGTGGCCGCAGGGCCCGTGACAGTCTCGAATTTCACTCGGAAGGGCATGTTGGTCTCGTTGCGTATCCTCTCGAGTTCGTACTCCACCTCTGGGAGGTGACCCAGTTGTGTGTCCGCACTTGGATGGGATTGACCGACCGCTGCGAACGAAATCACATTCGACACTTCAGAGGCGCTGAGGGATTCCCTCTGAGAGCGAATACAATCACGGGCACGGAGGAGAGCAGAGAGAGATGGCGCATATGAGGAAACATAGATGTCGAAGAAGTTCTTCTCCGTTTTCTTGTGCGGACCTGCAGCGTGGAGAGGGAGAGTCGTGAATTTCGACGTCGGACACCACCAGATGCGCGATCCCGGAGGTAGTTGAATATCGTCTTGCAAGGCTGACGCGATTCGCTCGACGACGGATGTCCACAAGTCGCGCAAGACTTCCTTCACATACAACTCCCTGTGTCGCCCATAAGCGTGCGAGTCCCGTGTCAGTTCCAATAATTGAGTGCATAGCTGGTCGACGTCGTCTAGTGAGCACCGAAGGGGAACATGGACAGGGGAGCGAGTGTGAAGAACAATGAGAGCATCGCAGCTGAATTTGCTTGCATTCACAATGATGACCGGTCCATATTCTGCAGCTCGTCGAAGGTCATCAAACCGAGGAGGTAACAGGAATCGTGAGAACCCATCCAGACTCCGAATCCTATCCACCACACGCTGCCATTCCTCATGGGCCAGCCAATATGGGTCTGATTCTTTGCCTGCGCTACGTTGTGCATGTTTCCTGAGCTCCATACTCAGTTGTGTGAATTTCTTCCCGAGTTCATGTTCTCGGTCACCTTGACTTTCTAATGCAGCCATTGAGATGTCAAAACGAGCAACCTGATTCCATAGGATTCCTCTCCCTCTCTCTAGTAGTTCAACAGCCATCTGGAAGTCACTGTACCTTGCACCACAAGAAAATGCATCATTGGCTACATTAGCCACCCTTGTTTGCATAGTCTCATGTCTTGAATCTAGTGAGGAGTTGAGAGATGTGAAGTGATCCAGAGTGTTGAATAATGTTTGATAGGCTTCTAAGACAGAGTGATGAGCATACTTTTCAGCATCTCTCACCCAAGCCTGGGTTGACTTCAATAAATCCATAGAGGCTGCTGGCCCAGATCTCTTCAATAATTTATAGGTTTCAAAAGCCTCATCCACTGAAGTATATGGGTAATCAGGGGATTGAGACTTTTGGGAAGACAGAAGAGTGATTTTAGCTAGTTGGCCAGCATTGAATGCAAAATTTCTGTGGTGAGCTGGGTAGGTTGCTACTGCCTGTTTAAACAACTTGATTGCCCTGTCCAGGTCAAAATGGTTTTTTGTCCTGTCAAAGTGATCCCAAAGTGAAAAAGCAAGATTCTGAAGGGCAAGTCCATGATCCTGATGACCTGGTGGACATAGTTCAAGGTGTTTCTCCCCAAGAGCGATGCTTCTGTCCAGGTCTGTAAGTTGATGTAGTTTCTGATATCTTTCTCCAATAGATACTGCAAGGTTGTTGAGAGCAGCATCATGATGTTCATGGCCTGTTGGCCAAAGATCAAGCACCTTTTCCTGCATTTCAATAGCTCTGTCCAGGTCTGTCATATTTTTCCACATATTATAGCATTCTTGTAATGATCCTGCAAGGGCTGTAAGAGCCAAGGCATGATCTGAATGACCCAATGGACAGAGATCAAGCTTTCTCTGTTCCATATCTATTACTCTATTTAGGTCTGTAGGATTTTTCTGAATCCAGTAATGATTCCATAAGCTGGTTGCAAGCCATCCAAGTGCCTGAGCATGTTCAGGATGGCCTAAGGGGCAAAGATCAAGTCTAATTCGCTGGATCTGGATTGCTCTATTGAGATCTGAAACATTGCCCTCTTGATCATAACGAAATGAAAAGGCAGCACTAAGATCATTCAGGATAATGGTGTGGTTTTCATGGCCCAAAGGACAAAGATCCAATCTTGCAAGATCCACCTCAATTTTTGTGGACATGGTAGCCACATTTTTAGCCCAACCCCCAAACTTGTATAATTTGTATGAAAGTTCCTCCAGAGCTAACAGACATTCATGCCTGTGCTTGACTGGTACAACCTGAAATATGTACACATTTAATCACATTTCAACTAGACAAAACATGGAACATACTAGCTTCTCACTCTCCCTGTAGTGTGAAATGAACAAAGTTGCAGCACCAACAGAGAGCCCTGACACAGGGCCTAGCCTACCATCAGCAATCACATCAAAGGTTAAAAATAAGGCTCACATTGCCATATATCACCAGACTTCAACAGGCTAGCTACATCTACAACCACTGTATCTACTAGTGGTTGTTTGTCCCATTCATGGGTGAGTTCCTCAGGGAGTGTCCATACAGTAATTGCAATGGACATGGAGAGAGGTGCATGGCTGAAGGAAAATGATAAACAGGCATAGGTATATCAACAAAGTTACTTACAAGAGAAAAGGATGATTCCATGTTACTGTCAAGCCATCCTCTGATAGAATTCCAGAGCATGTTATTTTAGACAACTCATCAATGCAAATAGTGACACGAGTGTCTTGTTTTGCAAGGGGTGATGAAAGAGTTAGCTGATCAACTGTGTGAGCAGAGTGAGCACATGTGAGCACACCAGCTAGTCAACAGAAGCAAACCTGTGACTTGGAAAGAAATATCCCCAGTTTTTTTGTGGTTCATTAGAGTTTATGACAAATAACTGAGTGGGTAGCTTGATGGGTAATTGAGTGACAGAGATAGAGATGTGATATGTGATAATTCGAGGAAACAGGACTCAGAGGAGTTAGAGACGTGAGTGGATAAGGATAGGGCCAGAGATGATCAAAACGGTAGAATTGAAAAGACGGAGTTGGTAATTCAGCAAATAGATGGACAATACGAGAGGAGAAACAAGGGTGATACTGGTGTGATGAGTGAAGGGTAAAAGATACGGTCGATTGAAAAGACGAAATGGACTGATACACAAGATAACGGAAGATGAAAGCAGACCAAACGGGCGGGTCAGGTGGGCAGAGATTGATGGATAGCGGACCCCGAGGGGGGCAGACTGGTAAAGGTGGGACGCAGCAAGCAGATAATTGAAGACAGCGAACGCTTGAATCAGGCGAGACTATGATGAGAAGATTAGACGTCGACGCCAAGAGGGACTCGTATTACTCACGAGTAGCCTGAGAGTAAACTAGCACGCGAAAAATAAAGACGGACCAGAGGTTCACGTTCAACACAGATTTGCTCAACTCACGAAATGGAGTAAGAGTCAACCGAAACAAAGGTAGTGTAAGGATCTGAGAGCGATAGAACTCCAAGAGGCGATATAGGGAAGAACAACAGCAGGAATGGAACGATACTAGCTCGGGCGGAAGAAATACAATAAGCGATCGAAATTAGCCAGGAATAATTCAACTCACTGGGAATAGAGCAGATAGAAGAATAGGTAAGATCGAAGTGAGGTAGCAAGTGATACAGGCACGGTGGGATATGTATACGAACTTTGGAATCAAGCAAAGTAAAGCTCGAGAGTGCTGTTGAAGCGAAGGGGGGAAGGCTGGAAGCAGGATGGAACAGGCGGCAAGAGCAATGAACGATAGGTAATCACAGAAGTGTTTGACTAGAGGACCACCACCGAAGGACAGGAGTAGGATAGATCGAGGGCAACTATGACGGCTTCGTAACGGAGGTACTCTAGCGAGATGGGAGAGGCAGATCGATGCTGGAAGAAGGCGGAGAGGGTGGTGGATGGAGAGGGTGACGAATACCCGAAAGAGTTGTGCAATGAGGATCTGACGGTAAGAGGGAATGTATCAGGTCATAATAAAAGCGCCTGCGTCAGTAATCAACGAAGAGTGGGAAGCGGTAGTGCGACTCACGAAGACGAGAGGCTATACGCCAAAGGGCTCGTAATACGGCGCTTAGAGAAAAGCGGGAACAAAACTGAGGTATGCTAACGATAATGAGTTATGAGGACAGCGTCGACCTTGAACGCAGTACGCAGAGGGGAGGTGAGGGGGGTCGGAGGAGAAGAGAGACGCTGAGAAGGTATGGCAACACGAGGCAGCGTGAAATCCCGAGATGAAAGTAACAAACCTGATTGGTTAGATTTCTGTTGTAAGACAAGCGATAGAAAATGATGATGATATCGTATTGCAAGCACATGTAACTAGTAGAGCTCCAAGAATCGTGGATGCAGTCATCTCCAAGAATTGGACTGGGCACGAGAGAGGCACTGCTGTCGGCTGACATCAAACCTAACCGCCCTCCTCGCTTGCATTGTCTCTACTGCATGTGCTACGATGCCCAGGTCATTGGAGAAACATTATCACCCTCCTGAAGTTTACTGAGTCGCATCCTTTCAGAATCTCTCTGCTCTTGTTTTCTCCAACCCCTTCATCTGAAGGCGCATTCTCCAACAGCCCTAGAACTGATGATTCCAGGACTGGACAGCCTTGTTCCATTCCGTTCAGCCATCCAGGTCGGTTTTTCGGGAGCGTTGATGGACCAATGAACGAGCAATGCGATATTGGTGGGACAATTTGGAAAGCAGATGTTGCACGCAGATGCCTCGCTGCTCACGCTCGTCGACAAGGCGATCGGCGTCTAGGACCCTCTGTAGCTCCGCAGCAATAGGATCACGCGTATGTGTTGCAAGGCGATCGTTGAGAATCCCATCAGACGGCAGAATTCGGAAAGTAATACAAGAAGAGGACGATGGACTAGCGGAGAGGTCCCATACAATTCCAGTACCACCGTACCTTCCACGCCGCCTACATCCACCACTTTGCTCGTCGCAGCAGGGACTGAAAATATCTACCACAGCCTAGTCCTCCCGATCCCAAACCAGAGCGCGAGCGTCGAGCAGCGCAGACAGACGCGAGGGAGCAGCAAAGCACAATACACCGATGCAGTACCCGATGTCAAAGTAGTGTGCGAGAGCGCAGTAACGTATACCCTGCTCGTCGTCTGGTGGTCGTTAACGTGCTTGGTACGAGGTTGGACAGTGATGCCGAAATGGAGAGAAATTTGGGTCGCCTACGGAGTCGTCAAGATCCATAAGAACAGTAGGAGAACGAATCATGGGGTCCGACTGTCAGGGTCGGGCCCCAATCGCCTTGGAAGATTCGTGCACGAGCGAATGGAGGAAATACACGGAGGCAAAATAGGCAGCAAATGAGAAGCCTTGGAATGCGATGTAAAATGGTGGGTTGTTGCTTACTGCTGGGCCGGAATGTCAACGCTACGCGAGATGTCTGGGTTTTTCAGCAGTGCCTCGGGCATGTTTGCAAGCAGGCACTCGAACTAAACAACAGTGCACCCAAAGCGTACCTCAGCTTTGGGAGTTTCGTCTTAAATTCTCCCAATCGGCTTATTACTATGTGGTGGTGGACACACTGACGCATTTATTCCGTTATCAAAGAGCAGTACTAATACATGTAATACCGGAAGCCTGTCACAAAGCAGAAGAACTACGTGGAACAAAGGCCAACTTTAAGGCCAACATACAAAAACATTGCTGCGTTGAAAGGAAGCTGCATAAGACGTATTCAGACTGATACTCTCTTGTAACGGAATGAGGATATAATACAAGATTGGATTCGAGCGTCTATAAGATGATATCGGTATGGTTGGACCTCCGAAAAGAAAAAAGAAACGTACGACACTCGTAACTTTCAAGTTCAAATCCCAATGTGCAAAAACACGATTCGTTTCTCCAACGACACTTCGTCCGCAGTTTGGATCATTGCAGCATTAAGTGCCGCAGCTGCATTCTCGAAATCGATGATCGTGTACTTGAACATCTCCCGGTAGAACCGAGTGACCACCTGGTGTGCGACCGCATCATCCACCCTCCACAGCGTCCCAATTACCCCATTGAACCCTGCAAACTGCATCCCAGCTGCGAGATGGAGCACCTCGTCCGGCGTAGACGCATCTCCCTTGGCCGTATGACACGCAGACAAAAACCCAAATTCGGAGTTGGCATACCGCTCCTGGATGATACGCATCAGGGTCAGTGTTCCGTCTCCCATCGCAAACCACGAGTCGAATGGTTTTTCGGCGTGTTGCGCACCGTGGCACGCAACATGGACCCAGCGATGGTCCCTGAATGCCTGCACCGCCCCTTCGATGGTGGCCGTAGGGCCTGTGACAGTCTCGAAATCGACATAGGACGGCATGTTCGTCTCGTTGCGTATCCTCTCGAGTTCGTACTCCACCTCTGGGAGGTGGCCCAGTTGTGTGTCCACACTTGGATGGGATTGACCGACTGCTGCGAACGAAATCACATTAGATGCTTCAGAGGCGCTGCGGGATTCCCTCTGAGAGCGAAGACGATCACGGGCACGGAGGAGAGCAGACAGAGATGGCGCATATGAGGAAACATAGATGTCGAAGAAGTTCTTCTCCGTTTTCTTGTGCGGACCTGCAGCGTGGAGAGGGAGAGTCGTGAATTTCGACGTCGGACACCACCAGATGCGAGATCCCGGAGGTAGTTGGATATCGACTTGCAGGACAGAGGCAATTCGTTCGACGACGGATGTCCACAAGTCGCGCAAGACTTCCTTCACATACAACTCCCTGTGTCGCCCATAAGCGTGCGAGTCCCGTGTCAGTTCCAATAATTGGGTGCATAGCTGGTCGACATCGTCTAGTGAGCACCGAAGGGGAACATGGACGGGGGAGCGAGTGTGGAGAACAATGAGAGCATCGCAGCTGAATTTGCTTGCATTCACAATGATGACCGGTCCATATTCTGCAGCTCGTCGAAGGTCATCAAACCGAGGAGGTAACAGGAATCGTGAGAACCCATCCAGACTCCGAATCCTATCCACTACACGCTGCCATTCTTCTTGAGCCCGCCAATACGGGTCCGATTCTTGGCCTGCACTTCGTTGTGCATGTTTCCTGAGCTCCATGCTTAGCTGGGTGAATTTCTTCCCGAGTTCATGTTCTCGGTCACCTCGACTTTCTAAAGCAGCCATTGAGATGTCAAAACGAGCAACCTGATTCCATAGGATTCCCCTCCCTCTCTCTAGCAGTTCAACAGCCATCTGGAAGTCACTGTGCCTTGCACCACAAGAAAATGCATCATTGGCTACATTAGCCACCCTTGCTTGCATAGTCTCATGTCTTGAATCCAGAGAAGAGTTGAGGGAGGTGAAGTGATCCAGTGTGTTGAGTAGTGTTTGATAGGCTTCTAGGACAGAGTGGTGATTATACTTTTCAGCATCTCTTACCCAAGCCTGGGCTGCCTTCAACAAATGCAATGAAGCTGCTGGCCCACATCTCTTCAACAGTTTGTAGGCATCAAAAGCCTCATCCACTGAAGTAAGGGGATAACCAGGAGACTGTGGTCTTTTGGAAGACAGAAGGGTGATTTGAGCCAATTGGCCAGCATTGAATGCAAAATTTCCATGATGAACCAAGTAGGTTGCTAATGCCTCTTTGAATAATTTAATTGCTCTTCTCAAGTCAGAATAATCTTCCATTTTATAGAAGCGATCCCGAAATGAAAAAGCAAGATTCTGAAGGGCAAGTCCATGATCCTGATGACCTGGTGGGCACAGTTCAAGATGTTTCTCCCTGAGAGCAATGCTTTTGTTCAGGTCTGTTAGCTTATGTAGCTTCTGATATCTTTCTCCAATGGATATTGCAAGGTTGTTGAGAGCAGCATCATGATGTTGATGACCTGCTGGCCAAAGATCAAGCACCTTTTCCTGCATTTCAATAGCTTTGTTTAGGTCTGTTATATTTTTCCATATTTTATAGTGTTCTTGTAATGATCCTGCAAGATCTGCAAGAGCCAAGACATGATCTGAATGACCCAAAGGACAGAGATCAAGCCACTTTTGTCTCAGATCTATCACTTTGTTCAGGTCTGTGGGATTTTTTTGGATGCAATAATGTTTCCATAAGCTGCTTGCAAGCCATCCAAGTGCTTGTGTATGTTCAGAATGACCCATGGGACAAAGGTCAAGCCTTATTTGCTGGATCTCAATTGCTTTATTGAGATCCAATACATTACCCTGTTGGTTATAACGGATTGAAAAGGCACTTGCAAGATCATTGAGAACAGTAGTATGTTTTTCATGACCCATAGGGCAAAGATCCAATCTTGCTAGTTCCACCTCAATCTTTGTGGACATGATAGCTCCATTCTTGGACCATCTTCCAAGGCTATATAACTTCATTTTATATATCCCAAGAGCTGATAGGCAGCCATGCCCATCTGGTACAAGCTAAAGTATATATTCAATGGAACCCAGGCTAAGCTAGAGCATAAAACCCACCAACACCTCACTTGGTCTACATGTAATGAACAGAATTGTAGGCCCAATAGAAAACCCAGGTATATTGCCTAACCCATCATTAGCAATTTATGAGGGATACAAGTTCAACATACATTGCCAGGTATCCCCAGAACTCAACAAGCTAGCTACATTTGTAATCACTTGTTCACCCAGTGGTTGCTTGTCCCACTCATGGGTAAGCTCATCAGGGAGTGTCCATACAGCAACTGTAACAGCCATGGGAGAAGGTGCATAACTGGAGGAAAGGCTGAACAAACATGGGCACAAGGAATGGTGTGAAACTTACAAGAGAAAAGGGTGGTTCCATGTCACTGTTAAGCCATCCTCTGATAAGTTTCCAGAGCATGTTATTTTAGACACATCATCGATGCAAATTGTGACACGAATGTCTTGTTTTGCAATGCATGATGAGAGAGCCAGTCGATCCACTGTATAAGAGTGGTGAGCACATATACACATACTAGGAAGTCAGTGGAAACTCACCTGTGACTTGGAAAGTAATGTCTCCAGGTTTTTTACGGTTCATCGGAGAAACTTTAATGGCGAAGACTACAAATCAGGGTGGCCAGGTTGGTAGTCAAGTGTCGGCGACAGAAACGAGAAGTAAAGTCCGTCAAGAGACAGGGCAAGATTTGGGAAGCGTGAGAGGTATGGATAAATCCAATAGGATGGAGGATTTGGGAGGATTTGGGCAGAACACGGGAGAGAAAGTTGTAACGTCAGAATAATGAATGCAGAGGTGATCGTATGAGAGACAAATGTCGTGCTATAGATGGCAGAAGTGATGTCGTCACAAACGCAAGATCAGAGCCTCAGTAGGTGGATGGGAAAGACGACAAGAGGAGGAAAGTGGATGCAGCACGATGCGCAGGGGTGAGACCTTGAAGAGGTTGAAAGGTAAAGTCGAGGGGAACGAGTGCAGACAGAACAGGAAAAAGGATCGGATGGATAAAAATTTGTGAGCTGGCAGATATTTTGTAGATATGGGCACGGAGGAAGAACCTAACAAAGAGAACGAGATGAAGACTGCAGGCGATCGAACCGAGCGAGGCTATAGCATGATAATTAAGCGTCAACCAAAAACGGAATTCCTTTAACTCACAGGGCTGAGCATGGAGTACGATCGAACGGATAAGAGATTGGTATTTGATAAGAATGCATATAACTTACGGAAACAGACCAGAAGACGATTGAGGTAGAAGCAGGTTAAAGAGCCGAAAGGGACGGAAACGCTAGGGCAGATACAGGGAGAGGGACGAGGGACGATGGCAGATATGAGATTAGGCGAAGACAAAGCAGTGAGATATGGAACCTGATCGATATTCAACTCAACTCACAGGGAGTAAAGCAAGCTAGGAAAATCAAGATACGCAGGAGGGACACGGGCTTCGGACCAAGTAAAGTGATACTCAGCAGTGGGGTGGGGCAGAACGGAGGAGGAAACGGAAGGACGAAGTAAGCGTAGTGAATGCGACGGCAAGGTGACCAAAGGTTTGGCAAGACGGCCGCCACCTAGCGGTAGATGGGCAGGGTAAATCAGAGAGGACTATGACACAGTAATGCAGGAGTGCTGTAATAAAAGGCAAGGGCGGTGGGTGTATACTAGGAGGGAATGGTGGGAAGTAGCGGAACAGAAAGTCTTGTGCAATGAGGATTTGTCGGAAAGAGGATGTATATTTGGGCTACATTGAAAGCATGCATACCAGAATCGTTAAGATCGACGAGTAATGGATAGCGTTAGTACGACTCACAAAGATAAGAGGACTTGATGCTAAAGCGCTCACGAAGAATTGAGGACTACAGAGCTTGAGAAAAGCAAGAATTGAATCGAGGCCTAGGGTGATGCACAGAGACAGAGACAGCTAACAGGGCGCGTGGATGGCGAGAGTATTAAAAGATGGGACTGGAAGCGAAGAGCCTAGGCAGGAGACAGGCCCAGTGACACGAGGCGGCGCAAAAATCCGAGATGAAGTACGACAGCTGATTGGTTGGGTGTCAGTAGATAAGAATAACTGATCTCAGCATTTGCCAACTAGTAGAGCAACGAGTGCAACGCTGGAGAAAAAACGTCTGGCACCATCCACCAGTATCATGATACGTTGGCTCTTTTGACTGTCCTGACACCAATCCCATTCCAAACATTTACACTGAAGGATATGGACACGGAAATTCGACAAACAAAAATTATCCATAAAGAATAGGTGGTATCTGTTGAGGTACAATCGCACTTCTAACGAACTCCCTATAAGTTTCTTGTGTAACACTCTGAAAGGCTCTATACGCCCACCTCATTGATATGCTTCGACCTGCAGACGAACAGGCGTACCACAAAAGTGCACCCCTAGCCCACCCGCTTCACGATTGGGCCAACCACCGACAGCCATGCGCAGGCTTGTACGATACAAGTGAACGAGCTCGTGTGATAACTGGTCAGTTGGTCCTGTCGCCGAGATGCGATGTCGACGTCCACCATCGCACAAGGTGCTCAACGTCAATATCCAGTGGCCTGTAATGGTGTCCACAAAGCTAGTGAGTTGATCTGTGCAGGTATGCATTAAAATGTTAAAAAGAGCGTCTTAAACGACGCACCTATAATTAGCGATGTCTATCCAGAGCCAGGTAATTTGGAAGGCAGCAATCCATAGAGAATGCACTTAGATATACGTGCAATGATGTGTTCTCGCTCCAAGAAACCACTGTCGCAAGCGGTCGTTAACAAACAACTATACCGAATAGAATTTCAGGGTTGGATTGTCGCTCGTGCTAACCATCGTAGATAGTTGGGAATAGGGGAGACATGATGCATGATCAACGCCTTGACGGTTTCAACCGAGGGGTCTGCAAAGTTTGTCCTTGCAAGTACTACAAAAGTCTCCACTCTCAGATCAACGTCCCTGACAAACCACTCACTCGGGGGGTCACCACCGACCAGCAGAGACCGTACATATGTAAGAGTTACTGAGGATAACTGGAACCGCACGAACCTGCAATCGGTATCAACCATATTTTCGTTTCCAACTGGAGAACTTCGGAGATCAGCACGCGGAAAAACACGACTGGTGAAACCGGCGTAGTACCTCTGCAGGTGTGTCCTCTGCTGACCCTTCCACAGCAGAATTAAACCGTCCTACACAATAACACACCCGGGTTACTCCACTCGATGCTCTTACTTACTTCGGCATTGGTTTTATCCATTGTCACTTCCTTGCGATCTCGATTCTCACCTTTGCTTCGTTCCCCCCTTCATCCCACAGTGCATTATTACCATCACGCGAGCACCTTTTCTGCGTCGATTCCATTCTATGTCTCCGGACCTGCACTACGCGTACTTTTTCGAGACGCAAGGTTCGAGTTCTTACGAATGCGCAAGGTCGGTGTCATGCACATGGATGTGGTTGTTGAACGTTGACGTACCAGAGCAGGCAGCCAACGGTCGTCACGCGTCCGATGCAGGGCGTGCACACGCTTCTCCAATTCATTCCCTTGTTTCCCTCCTCGTTAATTCTAGTAACTTGAACTTCTCTCCCCATTCTGTCTTGTACAGGATCTCCGGCGGAACAAGATGGACGGGGACCTCCGATGTCTATCCGCCTCAGCACCGACAAGAGATGAACAACGTCGATAGTGACCGGCACATGTTGGCTATTACTCTGCCCATCATCCAATTGACGCGGGTGACCGCGTTCCTGACGACTATGTCGCGTGGTCATTTCTCACTCTTTCATTGCTCCTGTTCACGCGCTCATGTAGGCCTGGCGTGCATGTCGTATTCTGCCATATCGCCTATATCTGCGAGGTCTGGGATCTCTTTTCTCACGTCTCAGGTACACAGGGCGTTCTGCAAGTGCGATTGTGAAATGGGTCACGGTTGATATTCCAAGCTCGACTAGCGCGTGAATGTACTTACTTCCAGAGCTGGACCAGTTTTCATATACAAGATGACGGTGCGTTTTTCCAGGTCGATTCCGATGCCACAAGTGTCTATATGCACTTTGATTAGCACAAAATAGCAGGGAAATCAGGAGTTTCTTGTTCTTGCTTGTAGAGAGAACGACGTTATGTTGGCAATCGTATGAGATAGTTTTCGTTGAACTATCTGTCCGCCACGCTGATCATTCTCTAGACCCAGTGCCAAAAGAACAAAGTATAATATTTCCGATGCAACTGACAAATGTTGTAGGTGAGTTGCTTTGTTTTCAGCGTCTGATGTTGGACTCTTTGCATCATTCGCGGTCAGGACTGCCGGAACGTCGCAGAGTCTAGGAACATCCAATGAGGTTGCCAGGTGCGTTCGACCTGAAAGCGGGGTTGGGTAGATCGTACGCGAGGTCAAGCTCATCTTGCGGTTCCAGATACGCAAGAAAATATTGTCCTGGGTTAGTGCAGAAAAGTAGACTGTCATGGTAAATGTTCGTATCGTTCCTAAACACAATTGTCATGAATTATCTAGTCAGCGTTCGCCTTTGTTCTTCCCTCTCTGCACTATGGTTGCTGTGTGCTCGGCCGACCTTATCGCTTAACACCAACGAAGCTTACCTGCGGTTGTTGGCTAATGGCTATGCATATGCACAACAAGTACTGCATGATTGGAGTACTATATCATACTGTCCGATTATTAAGGTGCGGAATGCCTCTACCTGAAAGAATCTTACACCGATTGAAGAACTGTGGTCCAGGTCCCATCATCTTCCCTTGTAGTGCTGTTCAATGTTCGTGGCCGAGCGCCACAAAGTCAATGGTGGCGTTCTCGGACACCGTGTAAAACTGGACCGTGGGCCGTGGCTTGGATGGCAATCCCGTCGTCCATCCTCCATAGCCTCGTAATTACTCTGGGCTGCGAAGTAATGTGTCTCAGCTGACGCATGCATCAGGTGCCGGCATGGTTTTGCACATGCAACATGCCCAACATGCTGTAACAAGAACAAGGTATTTATTCGACCGCGGGACTGTAAGCAATAGTACAAAATGAATACAACACGTATCATGAGTGAGAGAACAGCATGTTACAATGTAAACAAAGAAGTCATGCGAAAAAAGACCAGATCGAACAGAAAACGCATAAAACATGCCCACCTCAGGTTGTGGACCACTTGTGGTGACGGGATCGGGATATAATACAAGATCAGGCTCAAGACATCCGAGAGAACTGTTCATTATCGCTGAGCTTTCAGATTCAGAAAAGTAAAAAGAGACTTACGTGGATGGAAGCCGTCAAATCCCAATGTGCACAAATACGATCCGCTTCTCCAACGACACTTCGTCCGCAGTCTGAATTGCCGCAGCATTCAGCGCCGCAGCTGCATTCTCAAAATCAACGATCGGGTACTTGAACATCTCCCGGTAGAACCGAGTGACCACCTGGTGTGCCACCGCATCATCCACCCTCCACAGTGTCCCAATTACTCCATTAAATCCTGCAAACTGCATCCCAGCAGCGAGATGGAGCACCTCGTCCGGCATAGACGCATCTCCCTTGGCTGTATGACACGCAGACAAGAACGCAAACTCGGAGTTGGCATACCGCTCCTGGATGATACGCATGAGGGTGAGCGTTCCGTCTCCCATCGCAAACCACGAGTCGAACGGTTTTTCAGCATGTTGCGCACCGTGACACGCAACATGGACCCAGCGATGGTCCCTGAATGCCTGCACCGCCCCTTCGATGGTGGCTGCAGGGCCCGTGACAGCCTCGAATTTCACTCGGGAGGGCATGTTCGTCTCGTTGCGTATCCTCTCGAGTTCGTGCTTCACCTCTGGGAGGTGGCCCAGTTGTGTGTCCGCACTTGGGTGGGATTGACCAACCGCCGCGAACGAAATCACACTCGATGCTTCAGAGGCACTGCGGGATTCCCTCTGAGAGCGAAGACGATCACGGGCACGGAGGAGAGCAGACAGAGATGGCGCATATGAGGAAACATAGATGTCGAAGAAGTTCTTCTCCGTTTTCTTGTGTG